>VYZS01041101.1:23192-75055 GCA_013400695.1 Neodrepanis coruscans | reverse complement strand
CCCCCCTTATTGTGTCCCTACCTATATATTTTTTTAATCTTGCCTGCATCAGTGATGCCTGCAGGCAAAGCCTCCAGGGTTAGGCACAGCAGGAAGAGGTGTGACCAGTAATCCCCTTGCAGTGGGAATTCCGGCTGCAGCCAGAGGCTGAGGAAGTCCCAGGGGCTGAGGACGATTTTATGCTCAGGGTGCTGCTCACAGATGCTCACAGTGAGCAGGGTACACTCCTCGTCTGGAGTGCACATTCCTTTCTTTTTCCAAGTGATGGTTGTGTTCAGACCTGTGCTGCAGGGAATATATCTCAGTATAGAAATATCCATCCCTTTGAAAAGGCAGAGGATCATATTTCTTTTAAACCATACCTCCATCAACCTGTGAAAACCTGAAATGTTTCTGGACAAATGGGATTTATATGAAACAAGGAAAAACATAGCAATTTGGGGAGTATTAAATTGAAGGTTCAATGTGGTTGTTCTCGGGGTAACTAGTGCTTGGGAAAATGGGGTTTAGATCGTTTTCAGAGATTCCCCTTTCTTTGCTGACAGTCAGAGAAAAGGGGGCAAGAGGCTACTGCTTGTGTTTGTTCCTAAAGCAGATCACAGCTGATGGGTCCAACTTTAGACCCATCGGCCTTGACAAGTTTCCCTGCGATTCTTTCTTGTGTGCAGTTTTAGAAATCTTTGAACAGCCAGAAGCACAAAAGGTAGAAAGTTAACAAGACTCCACGGGGCTGTGAGATGGTACCTGACAAGGGAGGAGAGGTGCTCCTGGGACTAAAATAGGCAACACAGAAGGAGGTTTTGAGCTTGTCTGAGAAATTGGGAGCCTTGTTACGGGCTAGGAAGGTCTGGTCTGCTCAGATACACAGTGCTCGTAGCAAAAGGTTTGGTTTCATTAGCTGAATGTTTTCAGGAGGTTTCTTGTAATTTACAAATGTGTAATTTTTAAGTGAGTTTATTCTGAAAAGTCAGTACTACAGCTCAGGTGTTTTGCTGGGGAGTTTGGGAGGTGGCTTTGACTCTATTTGTGGTTAAGAAACAATTGCTGTAGAGGTGGGGAAGAAAAGCCCTTGCTTTGCACACCAAAGAAAAGATGTCCTTTCCACTATCCATCTCCCTTGAAAGAACTTCAGGTTTCTGCTTTTGCTCTCCAAACCTGTGCAGATAATTAGCACCAATGATTTGTCCTTAAGAAGCAGCTTTGGCCTTGCATTTCAGAGAGAATTTTAGACTTAGCAAGTGTGCTTTAGGTTTTGATCCATAGCTTTGGTTTTCTTGTTATTCATATTGATTGTTGCAATTTGTATGCTGTTTTGCTCTGTGAGTTGTTGATCTGTTTTGTTTCTAGTCTGTTTTCCAATGGCCACAGGTTTCTAATTTTCTGCTTTCTTCTGAGACTTTCAGGTTTTAATTCAATGCATGTTTTCCACAATATTTCTCTCTTGCTTTGGCAAAGCTGTTGTCTGATTGTGTTGCTTGCCTCTTCCTTCCTAGAAACAGTGTTAACAGATATCCTGAGAGGGATATCACTCTCCTCCTCCTAAATTTTACCCAGAGCACTGCACTTAAGTCAGAAGTCGTATTCCCTTGCCTGTGGATTTTCCTTTGCTGGAAGGGCCAATTCGTAAAGCAGATGGGAACTGTCAGCTTTGTGTTTCTTGGGAATATGTTCCAAAATATATCCTTTACCATGGTATCTTTTGCAAGGCTCTGATGTAGTGAAAAAACACTGGGAAATTAAAACCCAGTTAATGGTAAACCACGAACACTCAGCCTGGAAAGAGTGGAAAACCATTTGAAAATCCTGCTGGCCAATAATGCCTTTGGTGAGAGGCCGTTCAAGGGGGCTTCCCTTCTCTCCTCTGCAGCCCTGGCATCATTCCTGGGTACCTCCACAGGAGAAGGTTTATTGCTCATCGCTCTTGAGCTTCATCTTGTTGGAAAGGTGGCACTTACTGGGGCAGCAGAGAAGTGTGGAAGGCAACACTCGTGGGTCTGGGAGAGAAGGAGTTTGAAAGAAGAGAAAATGCCCCAGAGCATGAGGCCATTGGCTGGTGCTCTGACGTTCCCATTCCCCCCTTTTCTTCTCAACTGTTTTGAAACTCTCCAAGTTCCCCCGAGGGGTGCAAAGCAAATGGCATTATCTCTGCCAGTGATGAATTCTGAGCCCAGTTAAACCAGCGTTGGGTCAGATAAAAGTCTGGTCCTTTTAAATCCTGTTATCCTGCACATTTGTCAGGAAGGTTCACAGCTTTACATCCTGCCTACTCCATCAGCATTTGTGCTCTCTGGCCATGAATTTAAACAAGGTGTGCCACAGATGACATTATCCTACTCCACAGGAACCAAGGGGCTTGGGAATACTTTAAAAACTAACTGATGAAAATCTGGAAGCTCCAGTTTTCCAGTGACTGCCTGTTGGCCAGAGGCACCGCGTGCGTGTGTGTGCGTGTGCATGGATGGGCTCTCTTCTTTTTTAAAACCTTTGGAGTGAGTTTTTTGGATACTTCAGACGTCCCTTTTTCTCACCCTCAGATTGTTCGCCGCCTCCCCAGCAGAGTGACATATTGTTTGCAGTGGAATTTGACAGGCTCAGATGGCAGTAGCTGCTGCAAGATTTTTTAGTTCTTGTTGGTGCTACGACAGGTCTCAACAAATTCCCTCGCCCACTCGCCCGTGGTGCATAAGAAACTTTCTCTAGCGCGAGGGGAGCTTGCCCATCAGTTTTGTCAAAATCTCAGCTTTCCTTTAAGCATGATGCAGAAATTCTGGCTTTCTGAATGTGACACAGATCCGCTCTACGGCAGTGGTGTTTGCAGATTCAGGAAGGCAGACAGACAAAGGAGAGTGAAATGTGAGCTACCAAATAACCCTGTCTTGGCTTTGTGATGGAAGTGACCTGTGGTGTGTGATGGAGAGAGGCTGTGGATTTCTGAGGAGATCTGGCCTCATTTGTGTGCTGTGTTCAGTGCCCCCATCTAAGTCCATCCTCTCTCTTTCTGTGTCTTTGCTACACACACAGGTGACAGATACACAAATCCACCCACCCCACCCCAAATACCCAGGAGGAGTCCTCAGTGGCTATAGCATAACCCTGTGAGGGGTCACCCACTTCTGTGTGTGATGGTGTTTCCTCTGGCCACCTCCAGGTATCCTCTTTAGGATGGGCTGATATTTGCTCTGAAAGACCCTATTTTTTTGACTACTGTGTCTGCAGGGGATTCCTCCTGACAGGCNTTAAGCCTGTTTTATTTAGGGCTGAGCTGAGCCATCAAAGTGGCATAAAGCAGCCTAAATGGACCAGAGGATCTGGCACCTTATGTGAAAACTAATCATTTTCTGAGGTGGTCTGATAATTTCTGAGGAGGATATAAAATAATTCACACCCACATGTAGCTTTTAATGAGTAGAAAGGCCTCTCTGCTGCATGTTCTGGTATTGTACTTTTTTTTTTCCCCCTAAAAAAAAAAAAAAGCCCCAGTGATGCTTTCATGAAACAAAGCGAGAGGGAGACTGGCAGGAGTAGGAGCTTGGGGCAGTGTCTTTGTTGCTGTTTTCATCAGGGTTAAGGGCTCAGTGACCATTTGGAAACCTTTTATGGGCAAACTGGCTAGCAGCCAGTACTGCAAATTTGCACTCCTGACTTTTTGATTAGTCAGTAGTCCATCAACAGCAGTAGAAACCTGAGAAACATTTGCAGCTAACCACGTGAAAAGCAGGTGTAATAAATCAGGTTGTTCAGGTTTAGTCCCAACTGGGAAATGTGGGGATGGAGGTAGAAATCATTCCTGCTCCTTCCATGGTGTATCAGAATACCTGCTGCACGGGGCCTTAGCCCAGTCCCTCTGCACAGCGAGATTTCAGTCTCTAACAGCGATCACATTCCCATTGGGAAATCACCGATTTCCAACAATTTCTTTTAAGATCCACAGTGAAATTGCGTGAACGACAACCATTCATCCCTCTCATTGCAGGATCAGGACCACAGCGTGGTCTTTTTAAGCTTAAGGAGCGAGCCCTTAATCACTGCTGACTGCAGCTCTCTCCAGTGCCAGTGCCCCGACAGCAGCAGAGGCATCTTTCCTATTTATTTGCCTCTGTCCCTTGGGAACACGGAGTGTGATCAGCACTGGAGACAGGGCGGGGACCCGAGCTCAGCTCCCTGGCTCCTGCCATGCCCGTGCCCAGGCTTTTCCCGGGAGCAAATCAGCAGAGCTGGTGACAGCAGAAGCCATGAAAAGGCTGTGGCAGATGTGAGCCTGCTCTGCAGTACTTTATGAACACCGAATCTGCCTTTATTCAAAGGGAGGGTTGGCTCTGTGTTGTTGCTCGTTATTTATCACAGGTAGGGTGTACACAACTTTGAAATAGGGTGTTGTTGATAAAAGTAGCAAAGGTGCATCCTGGGAGATACAGTATGGCAGGGGAGAGACTACAGGAGAGGACAAGTAAGGGGGATGGAAGTGTTGGTGCTGTGAAGACAGATCCATGTGTGAGCTTCAGGAGTATGTTTTAATGATTTTTTTTTCCCCTTTTGGGTGGACTAGTGAACCAGAATGGTCTGGTAGTTGTGGAACAGAATGTTGTAATACCTGCACAAGAATTCTCTCTCCCCCAAGCTATGACATTTTAGGATTGAACAAAACCTCCTTGTGTCCCTCCAGATGAACACACGAGTTGTCATCAGATTCAGAAATTAATTTCAGGAAAAATTATGGGGATGTTTCCTGCAGTTGCCAGAAATGGCAATTTACAGCCTTGTGAGAAGAGGAGTGGATGGGGACAGGTTTCACTGAGGGGACAGGTTTCCTCACATCCTCCTCCCCATCAACTGAGATCCAGCCTGAATGTCAGTCAGGGCCACGTAATAACTTCGTGCTGTCTTTGCCTTTGCTGTCAGTGGGGCTGGAGCTAAACAGGCACCTTCAGGCTCTGGCCCAGCAGTTCAATTGCTTTCCCAGGTATTAAAATAACAAAAGAAACAGAGACTACTGAAATAGGAAGAAGAAAGTGGAGTCCTTCAACACTCCCAGCATCAGGCAAGGCAGCAAGAGCAGACACATCCAGGGGTGGTTTACATGCTCGGTGCTGTGAGTTGTCAGTGGTGGATGTTTGACAAAAACTCTTTTTTATGGCAGTTTTAAGAAAAATTTAGTAATAACTAAGCGAACTGCTGAAACCAACTGAGCTGAACAAGGGAATAACAACAAAACAAAAAGCCCAGTGTGTGTCTGTTGCCTGGGGCAAGCTGCAGCTGATGGATACAGTGACAGACGAATCCTTCCCTCATTTCCATTTTAATCTCTGTCTACTAATTGTCATCAATATCATCAGGGTCACTAGACCACTAGTGCGAGTCTGCAACCTTCCGCAGGAGCCGCAGCTTTCTGCCAGCCTGGCCCCCAGGGCTTTGCCCCTGTGCTAACCCAGCCTGGACGGGGGGATGCCTCGGAGCTGAGGTGGGTGATGAGCCCCAGCTTCACACAGGAGAGTCTGCTCGTAGTGTCCCAGCACTAAAATACAGGACAGTTGCAGCCCTATTTGAAATGAAAATTATTTATACTCCCTTTATGCCCGGGCCAGGATTTGAAAAAAGGGCAGCTGGGAATCCAGCGCCCATTGGAAGAAAGGGCTCATACGGACTCTTAAATCAATGGCTGTGTGGTGAAAGCACACTTTGGATCAGACCCAGGAAGGACAGAGTCAAAGATTTTTGTTGGTTCTTTGCCTGGTTGGTGGTTTCCCTTCCCTTCCTCACTGTGGTGTGGTATGTGTAACCAGGGGGTCTCTCCTGCTGACCAATCAGGGAGTCCCTTGGAATTTTGTTCCATCACCCCCCGGCCAGGGAAGGCACCGCACAGAGCGTTGTAAAGGTAATGTTTAACCCAGGGGCTCCAAGCCAAATCCCGGCCTCTGTGCACAGCTTGAGCACAAATTGTGCCCATGGCAACTACGCAGCCACTCGCTTGGTTGGAAACCTCCCATCCCCACTTGGAGGCAGCCATGTGGTCCTCTGCTCCTGCTGCTCTAAAGTAGTACATTTTTGGCATCAACTCTGTACTTTTATCCTGCACCTAATCCTCCCTGCTTTATACATACTGTGTCCAGGTGATTTGGACAAGGCTCTGGGTTTGCTCTGTTGGAAGTGCTCCCTAATAACATTTTTCAACTTTTTTTTTTTTTTTTTTTACCCCATGCACTCTCTTACTTCTCTCACTGTCTCATTCTTTCCCCTTTCTCTGCTTCCGTTGTGTTCCCCTCCCAAAGTCTCAACATCCCTTTGGTGGTACCATCTCCATCTCTTCTCCAAACCTCCCTCATCTCCCCTGAATTTCACTTTTCCTTAGACTTCACAAATGCTTTCTCTGCAATCATTCATTGGCAGGTCAGCATCTCATTCCATCTCCCACTGGGCAACCATTTCTTGAACGGGAGATGTGAGGATAAATATGGACTTTTCTTAGTTTTGCTGTTGATTTGGGATCTAATGAGTTCAGTAGGTGCAGTTGCCTCCTCTGTTCATGCAGCTGTAGCTGGTGGCAAGGACTCTGTGGGCTCTGAAGCACATCTACCCCTTCCCTTGAGATTGTGACCCTGTTCTAGGATTCTGTGTGGTTTTGAGGTTCCACATTTGCAAGATGGTGCATCTGTTGCTTGGGGGAGGCAGCAGCAGTCCCAGAGAGGGTCATCCTGGCCTCTTTGGCTTGTTCCATTGCTATTGCTTTTCCAGTTGTCCAGTGAGTTAGGAAGAGACTGTTGCAGTATCATAATGTGTGTGTGTGCCCCCGTGGCTGTGTGGGATTTTACCACTGTCGTCTGCTGCAAATCTGTAGGGAATGGCTGGTGCCACCTCCTTGTTTGTGTTCTCCTGACTGGGGGTAGGGAGAGGCGGAGAGGCAACAAAAAAATCACTCTGTGAAGCCGCCTGCTGCAAATCTTCCCAGAGGAAGATTTGGAATTCCCCCTGCTCCGTCCAGGAAAATCTTCAGAGGCCCGTGCCCTGTGAGCCGCAGTCCCCGCGGCTGCAACTCCAGATCTTTGGAGCTTATTGGTAACATATTTGCAAAGCTGCCCTGCTGTGATCACTGATCTCTGCCAGCTTAAATTTGGGAAAATGCTTTACACAGCCTTCCCTCTCCCCTCCTTCAACCCCTGCAGGTCTGTATACAAGAAAAGAAAGATTTAGTGTTTGAGCATAAGCACTGGTCAGCCAATCTGCAGCGTATCTTCTTGAAAACCCAAAACAGGTGCTCTTGGGCCATCAAAGTCTTGAAGCAGTTAAACTTGCTTTCACCTCTGTTGCAGTTCCTTTAAAAGAAATAGAGAGATCTTCAAAAGGTGGAAGGGTGGCAGGCCAGAAACGTAAAGCGTGTGCAATCACTCAGATACAAGTGGCACCACTAAAAATTGCCTTCATATATCAGCTTATGGTTTACACACTGTGGCAGAAAGGACGCTAAAAGGTCAGCAGAAAAAAAATATATATGTCAAGCCTGGAGCTGTGACTCCAAAGGTGTGGAAAGACACGATCTGAGAAGGGTTCTAGAGGGACTGGATAAGTGCTTGATATGGCAGGATTTTTTATTTTATTTTATTTTATTTTTTGCAAGGGAGCTGCTTGCAAACGTCAGCACAGAAGCCAAGGTATATACTCGCAGTAACCTCTTGCTACGACCCCTGGTGACAAGACGGATAGTTCCATTCATCTGTGGGTGAACAGCAGAGGCTCTCTGCATTTTTTACTTGAAGCCCTGGATGAATTTGTTTGTGGAGGGGAATGTCACCGTTGTGAATGCTCTGATCACTCATGTGCCCATAGTGAAGTCAGTGGTAGGGAAGAGGAGGGGTGGAGAGGGGGGCAGAGCAAGGAGGAAAGCAAGCTGCTCTCTGGGGGTCTCAGGGATGCCAGCTTACATCCAGCAAAACATCTCCAACCAAACATTAATGGAGGATGTGACTTCGAAACAGAGGGATCAGCAAATATGCCGTAAATTAATAATGTGCCCTTTTAGTACCAATTGCTTTATGAAAATCTGCAGGGCTTTTTTTTTTTTTTCCCCCCTCCCCTCCTTGTAGAAATAGCTCTGAAATAAGTGGGTCTCGCTGGAGTTTTGTTTAAGACTGACCCCTTACTTTATTAACCGTGTAACATTTTAAGGTTGTTTTTTCCTCTCTGTCTCCTCCAGCAAGTCTCTATTGATCACTGTTTACAGTTATAATCCCTTTCAAATTTATCATCCATGACTAACACCACACGTATTGATTGGTGCTGACGGATGTCCCTGTATGGTGTATGCCCACAGTGATTCTGGCCAGGGAAGTACAGTAGATGTATTTTTTCCCTCTCCTTCATTTGCTTTTTATAGCTTTCTGCTCCCTCCCTTTTGTTCTCAGCCTGACTAACCTATTTCACACAAACACCGTGGGATTAACATGTCTAAATTTAGGACAATTTCTTTATTCCTGATGAAGTCTGTGGAACAGGAAGGAAAAGAAAGGGTAGTGGTGGGGTTTGGATTTTGTTGTTGTTTTTTTCCCTCAACTGGGAAGCTACTGGAAGAAGACAGGTCCTATAGGAGATCAGATTTATGAGGGACATCCACACATCTTAACCTAAAGCCTAAAGTAACAAAGATGTAAGGGCTAGTTTTTTTAGGGACAAATTAGATGTCACTGGTGACTAAGGACAAGGTGTCCGAAATCTGGACTATAAATGGAGTCATTTGTCAACAATGCATTTTTGCTTGCCTGCTGCAACATTTCCTCCATCTCTTGTTGGCCAGAAATAGAGCTTAAGGTCAATCTCTTTTCTCAGCCACCTTGATTTAACTTGAATTTACAAAGTTAAAAACAAATAAATAAACACAAGAAAACCCAGCCTCAGATGTCCTCAAGGATTTTGGTACAGTGGCAGCATAATTTTTGTCACTTCAGGTATTGTTTTGTTCTTGTTAACTCAAAGGTGTGAACTGCACCTTCCAAAGGCTGTTCCTTCCAGATTTTAATAATCCATTTGTAGCTTTTTTTTGGTGTGCTTTGTGCAATGGTTTAAATATGTGCTCTTGTTACATGGGTTTTATTTGGGTGTAATAAGGCAGCAAGTATAAGACACACTTGTTAAACCTCAGTAAAAACATTTTTTAATAATAATTTGGCATTTATTTAATATGAAACCACTGTCTTATTAAATCTAACTCTTTAGATTTAATAGGATAGTTTATTGTATTATAGTGTTACTACTAGAGTGCTAGAGTTATGGTTGAAAAGGTATTTTCATTATAAACTCCTGTTTGCAGGTGCTTATAACTTCCTGAAGTACAGCACCTCTTTTATTTCAATATGAAATCACTCACTGTACTTCTTAATTTCTTTCTTTCATCTCCATCTCCTTCTCACAGACAAGGACATTTAGATGTTAAAAGAAAATAAGAAAAGCAGCAGCTACTGAGGAGCAGCTTTAGAGTCGAGAATTTAAATGCACCAAAGTAAGAGTTCAGAGTTAGAGCTTAGGAAACTCTGGACCTGGATCAAATTGCTGTAGCCATGTCTCTTAAAGCATAAAGTTGACAATTTGGTCAGTAATGTGCAGTGCCACTCTTGTGACAGAGGGGCACATTGGCAAGACCTGGCTGTGAGAAGGAATATCACCACTCAAATTCCAAATTCATGTGGTCTTGGTAGATTCTGTGTTGGCACTTGTGTGGCAGGGTAGGGACTTGGTGGAGTTTCTGGTCGATTTTATGCACCAGAACAGGAAAAACAAAACAAAAAAAAGAATTATAGCTCTCTTCTGTGTGTGTTTCTCCTTTACCCTGAGGGCAAACTGGGGTTTGCCTGGTGAGGTGCTCAGGATTGGACCCAGGGTCAGTGTATTACAGGGGATGAACTGGGTTAACGACCAGGTTTTATGATGAACAAACAGGACCTGCCCTCAGCAGGGCTGTGTCCAGGAAATGGGGCATTTTTCGGTGCCATGTCCTGGCCATGCCCCTGGAAGGGCGACATCCACGGTGGCCACGTGGGTTTACTCTGGTATCGCTGTGACTGACCCTTGCAACGTTACAGAGCTTCAGTAAATGTAATATTTAATTGCTTTCTGGGCTGGGAACCACTTGTAAACAAACCTGAGCCTCAATGGAGGCTTTATAGTTAAATAAATAAATGCTGACAAAGAAAGACTGGAGACACAAAAACCCCAAACAGGAGCACAGCACTAAAGTGCCCCATAAAACCTGTGTAAAGAGAGAGTGTTTCATGGTGTCGCAACAGCAGACTTTTTGCTTTTCCACAGGCTGAGTTTGCACGTGTAATTGCTTTCCTCTAGTTCTGTTCTGGCCCAGAAACTCCTGCTGGAGTGGCACTGAGCAGAGGGTTGGTTGGTTTGTTTGTTTTTTTTTAATTACCACCAGGCTTAGACAAATTTCTCGTTTGGTGGTGGGAAGATCCGTGCAGGAAGAGGGACATGTGCCACTGTTACAAAGGGTGCAGCCTGTTCTTGCTGGCACAGAGCTGGGGCTGAGCAGCAATTGCTAAGCAGAAAGTGGCTCTTCAAAAGCACACAGAGTTTTGGTAAATCTCTTCGAGCTCTTTGCAGCAATGCAGTCCTTTTGCTCAGGTCTAAACATCGAATCTTTCCTGGGAATGCAAATGGGGATCGCTGTGAATTCTTCCAAACAAGAGTTGTCAGGTCTCCTGCTCTCCTATAATCCATTCTGGGTTTAAGAATACTAAGAGTTTCCTCAAATAAAAAGATTTTCTCCCTCTCATCCTCCACTCTACCCAAAATAAAAGGGTTTGTAAGTACAAGCCCTCTGCCCTGGAAGCCCTCGCTGCAGCCACGTGGCAAGGCTGAGAATGAATGTTGATTTCTAGGAAACGTGAGATAAATTAGGCAACCTTTTTTAGCAGGACTTAATTTTCTGCAAGTTATTCTCCACATGTAGTTTTGCACTGCTGCAAAACCTCTTGCAAGTCCTTGCAATGTTCCTCAAGTGCCCATCCAGCAACCCCAGGGGTAACAATTGTCTCTGTCCAGAAGACAAACAAATGAAATTATTTAAAGTAAAAGTAGTGGTCACAAATACACTCACTGAGTGGAAGATGCTGATATAGACAGCTCTGAGCAGCTCCTGGATTTCCAGAGGACTTGTAATGTATTACCACTGTTTCAGCCCATTCTGTTGGGGTTTTTTAGGCTGTACAGGTAGAGTTGACCCCTCTTTGCCAGTTTTAATTTTCCTGCTGTTTTTCAGTAGCTCTGTGGTCACGCTGCTACCAAAGGAGCACTATAAATGGATTAATGAGTATCATGAGGAAATAGGAAGCCTGTCTCCTTGATTTTTTTTGGCCTGGGTTTTAGGAACTGGGAATTTTCTATTTTTATTTTTTATGAGGATCATTTAAAAATACCCACAGGTTCATTTTTGTTTAATGTCATGTGACTTGGCATGCTTCAGATTGTAGTTAGTCACTTTTTGGTAGAATTCTCTTATGGAAAAATGTGTGCATGCCATTTTAAAATCATATTCAAGCATATGNTAAAAAAAATCTTGAAGACACAAGAACTGGGAATTTTCTATTTTTATTTTTTATGAGGATCATTTAAAAATACCCACAGGTTCATTTTTGTTTAATGTCATGTGACTTGGCATGCTTCAGATTGTAGTTAGTCACTTTTTGGTAGAATTCTCTTATGGAAAAATGTGTGCATGCCATTTTAAAATCATATTCAAGCATATGGAAAAATCCTTTGTGCTTGCAAAATGTGGAAATCTGGTCAGGAATGGCCTAACTTTATCTTACATCCAGTCAATTCTGTTGGAAATGTAATTGGAGCAGAGCTTGGTTTCTGGAGAGAGAAATTCATGTAGCCTGGTGACATTTCCTGGCTGGGCAGACCTGTTTTGAAATTTGAAATAAAACACAAAAAAAGAGGTGAAGTGAAACACCTCTCTTGGATTTGCTTTTCTGATAACAAAGATAACCCTGGACTTTCCGTGGGCCTGGGATTGTTCTGTCACCAAGCTCAGGAATCTCCCAGGGTTTTGGACCAGGAGAGTCTGGAAATACAGATATTAAACTGCAGGTCAGGTCACTGGGGACTGTGAAAATGTTGGTTTGGAAAGTCTGTGGAAGCTTCCTCGGAAGAGGGAGTGACTATCAAGTGATTTGTATGAAGGTGCCTTAAAGTCACTTGATTAAACTTGTAGCATCAAGAGGAAAAAGATGACTTCTCCATATAAAAAAAACCCCAAAAATGACAACAATCCAGACTTTTATGTCTTCTAATGGTAAAACATTTTTGGTTATTTCAGATACCAGCCTGTTAAGCTTCTGGGTTCTCCACGTGGTCCGAAGACTGTAATGACCTCTGCGCAGATCAGCCTTGGGTGGAACTTCTTACAGGTGCTTATTTTTTTTACTCTCTTGGAAATGCATTTTCACCTATTTGTCCCACATATCTTTTCACTTCTTTTCTTCCTTTTTTTTTTTTAGTCTTTTTTTATTTTTTCTAACCTCAGAGGTAGCAATCCTACTGCTATTAGCAAGATGTCTATTATAGTGTCATTAAAAAAGCTATAGTCAGAGCATGGAATGACTCACATCATGGAGAAGTTAATAATTCACTGTAATAAAAGTATAAAGTTTTATGATAAACCACTCTCAGGGGAGTTAAATATAATCCTTAGCGGGTCACACACTGACTACAAAGCTTACATTTGTAATGGTAATTTGAATTTACTACATCGCCTTTAGTTTTTAAGCGTTTGTATGTCATTAGACCTTATAAATTGATTTATATATTCAACTCCAGTATAATTCCACATAAAGGTACAATAAATTTTATGGATTATAGATATGGCATCTAAAACAGTTTAGAAAAATAATTTTATTAAATTCTCTTAAACGGCGGTGATGAACAGCGATGCCACCAGGGCGTCTCAGCTCCTGGGAGCTGCTCGGGGTGGGGAGGCAGCTGCAGGTGGTGGTGGGGACAAAGGGAGGGCACCGGCCACAACTGGTCACCCACCTTCTCATTAAGGACTTCAGTGACACCAAGTGCTAATGCTTCACACAGCCACAGCTGTCATTGAGCAGGACACACATCCTGCTCCAAAACTCCATCTGCTGCTGCTGGGGAGGGTCTCCAGGGAGAGGCAGCACAGCCACCCTTAGCGCTCTGCTGGTGAGGGTACAAGATTACCTGCAGGAAAGGACTGTGTTTGTACCATTAAAAAGTCACTTCTTTTTAATTTTTTTTTAATTTGGAGGAAAACCAGCCTGCTGTGATGTACCTTACTTTGGATTCAGCAGACACAGCCATAAGAGAATCCATTAAAATGTTCATCTTGAACATTCTTTATTAATGTAATTTCAGCAGAGCTGACTGTGAGGAAGTGACTGTTGATATTTTGCTTCTGATGTGGCAGATCCTGCTCAGACCCCTCACCCTGTGAAAACCTGTGTTTGCATTCCCAAGCATGTTGTGCAGTCCCTGAAAGCGGTGCAGGACACAGCTCAAAACCACTTGATAAACTTCGCCGTCTGTTTCTTAAGTGGTTTTAAATAATCAACCAGCATTTTAATGCTGCTTTTTTCCTAAAGTCGGTGTAATTTCAGTGCTGATCTTCAAACCCCTTTGTCTAATCCGCTGTGTAATCTTTCCCATAACAGACCTAAAAAAGATCCTTGTACTCCCTGGTGGGCAGTTATCGTTGTATTCCCCATCGCACTCACACATTAGCAAAGCTTTATCCCATCATCGGTTTGTTTTTGAAAGCATTGAGGTAAGTCTCAGGTGGCATCCTGCACTCAGTGGGTGTGTCGCTGATGAAATGACCCAGCCAGCTGGACAGGTTTATGTACAATTTACTGGAAATGTATTAAATGTGTCTCGGGAAATGATTCTTTAAAACGTTCTCCCTGCCAGTGCAGTAAAGATTAAGACCTTGGCATGAAACAGAGTAAAAAATTAAATAATTTTCAGAAGCTTGATGTAGAATAATGATGCTAAATGTAACTCGAAGTCACCAAAGGATGAACATTTAGGCTGGATTCCTACTCCTCCTTTGATTAATTCCCATAATAATTCAGGGGTCTCTGAAACTTGCAGGCTGAATTTGAGCCCTGGCACAAGCACACTGAGTCCTGCTTTAATCCCTCTCGGGCAGTTTGCTCAGACAAATGCAGGATTACGTAGGGAAAAACAGGACTTGCAGGTGGGCAAGCTCTTGGGAAAATAAACACTGTTATTTTCACATAATTATTTTTGATATTCCAAGTCCTCTTTTTACATTCATTGGCTTCAATATTGTGAGAGCAGCACTTAGGCTGACTCCCGGATTTTAGTTGTGCCTGGATTTCCTAAACCAGTCAAGAGGACTTTACAATCTCCTTGCTTAACATGTGGTTAGCTGTAGATGTTACTGCAGGCAGACTTGTTTTTATAAGTATTTATTTATATAAGTATTTGTATCCATCTGTACTTGACCATGATTCCCTGGTTTGGTTGCACTGGAGCACCAAAAGGCAGTTTTGCTGGAGTTTTCCTTGGCAAGAAGGGGCAGGAGGAGAGTCTTATCTGACAAAGCAAAGGGGCTTTTGCCTTTTGAAGTGCCTCCATCACTGTTGGCATAGATAAGAGCAATCAGGATAAATGCAAAAGGGGGATGTTATTCCCATCTGCCCCCAAATGTTGGGGTTGCAGTGTGTGGGAAGTGACAGTGGGTGCCGTGGGATGCCGAGGGAACAGGCAGCCAAGAGGCTTGGAGCACCTTCTAGTTTCAGCATTTAAAATCATGTTGGGATAAACTGCCGTCTGCAGTATCCTTGAACATTTGCTCCACAGCAAATAAAGGCATTAAGTCTTTCCTCCTCTTCCAAATACACAATTTAGAAATAAAAGGTAATAACTGACGATACACAAACACCGAAATTTCCATTCTTCAGAGATTAAATGATCCTTGCTGCAGATCGTGAAAAGAGCCATTAGTGAGAGAGAAAGGAGCAGGGGGGGGGGGCACTTGGTGTAGCAACAAGCAGTATATTCTGTGCTTTAATGAGAGGGAAGCTGGTGGAGAACTGCAGGATTTGTAATCACAGGGGACACAGCAGGTTCATTTTTGCCGGGGCAGGAGGAGTGCAGGGGGACAGAGGTGGGAGAGATGCAGACCAGGTGCCCCCCTTGAATTTTCCCAAGTTTTTAATCCTCAGGAGTTTTTTTAAAGAGCATTTTAGCCCTTGCAAACAGGTTTTGGGGCATCCTCTCCTCATGTCTTCATGCACATTTTGAAGAAAAGGTTTCAACTCCTGTTCAAGTCAATTGTAATTTATTGTTTAGTGCTGGGCTATAGGAGGCTATTCCATAGACTTAAGGAATTAAAAGAGTTGTTAGGATGTCTTTACAGCTGGCAAAGAGTTAATGGCTTCAAGTTGAGATGGAATAATTACTGCCTGGACTGATTTACTATTTTATTTCTGTGATGTTAGAAAATCTAATAAATCATTTTACTTTTATCTTGATGGTTAATTCTTTCATTAGGAAAATTAGAGGCTTCATTATAATGTTTATCATGAGTTGAAAGTTTTTTTTCTAAATTTTTTTTTTTTTTTTTAGTTTTAGGATTACACAGTTTACTTCTGCCAGGTTTTCATGTTCATTATTAAGTTTTCATTTTCTTTGTCATTCCTAAGGGAATGCAGCAGCAGAGCAGTGGGGCTGGAACAGACCCAGGGCCTGCTTTGGAGGTGCCACCCACACTATTTTCCTTGATTTCCTGGGGAGCTGTAGTTGTTTTGGAGAATCAGCCTGAAAGCTCTTTGGACTCTTAGATGTACAGATATGGAGACTAGAAGGGATTGTAAAGATCTCCTACTCTCAATTTCTGGAAAATCCAGATGAAAAGGCCCCACCCAACAGCAGGCAAGACGCCTTTATCCTCTCCAATGCAGTGCTGAACATGTGCTCCATATGCTCTACTTTGCCCTGAACATGCAATTTCCCCTTCCCTCTTGTGCAGAATGTTGGTTTCTGTTAAGGTAACCCACAGTGATGTGGCTCACAGTGTTTATCAGTCCATTTTTAATGGGACCAGGAGCTGCCCACAACAAAAAATGGTGCCTTAGTCTGGAAATGCTGCTCTACCCATATGAGTCTGTGGGCTCTGCACACTCCCCACTCGGCCGATTGCTTCTACAATTAATGTGCTTTGGGTTTGTAATCATCCATTGCCCTGCAAAACGCACAGCATACACTGGAAAGTGTCCATAATATATTTTAAAGGGAATTCTTAACTAAGCTCTGACCTTGATAGAGTCTGAAGGTGAAGAGGATCAATCACAGATAAAAGGAGGGGAACTCTCGGAGGACGTGTGTACCTAAGATTTTCTCTAGGTATAATTCTGGATCTGTATTTATTTGTATTTATCTTTGGAAGCTCAGACAAGTAGAGATGCTGTAATTGATTTTATTTGAAAGTGAGAGGTGGGGTCAAATAGAAGGTTTTTGGTCTCCTGCTTTTACTTTTCTACCTGTATAAAATGAGCAATTTTACTAGAGGTGGTTAATGACATTCACATTTTTTTGGCCAAGTGTGTGAATGGGAGCCTCCAGCAAAGCAAACTCCACCTCTCCCACTTCAAATGAGCTGGGAAAGATCCTCATCCTGCCAACTCATCCTTAATTGGCCTATATAGTAAGAAGCAATTAAAGCTAAAGGCCCGATTCATAAAAAATGTACATTGTGTTTATGTGTCTGTGTGCGTAGGGGCTTTTCCTGCACTCCAGCTGAAAGAGGCACATTAACTTCCAGCGCACCTTCTTGCAATTTACTCCTTCGCTCCTTTTTCTGAGTCATAACTGACCTTTTCTGCTGGGCTTCTCTGTGAGTATCACAGGAATCATGTGAGGGAGTATCGCAGAGTGTCCTAAAATACCCTGAGTTGGAAGGGACCCACAAGGATCATCCAAATCCACATAAATGGAGGTGTGTGCTGTAAACCTTCTGGACAAAAAGTGAAGTTGAGACAATATGTGAAAATGTCCAAATAAAAGCTAATGGCTGTGTGTCAGCAGTGCTGGCTTCTCCTAGCTTTGATTGATTTTTAGCAAGCCACTGGCTTGCTAGACAGATTTTAAAAGATCTTTGCTGGCTCTGCTGGGTGTGCAAAGCCTGCAATTTCTTTTTTTTCTGAAGAGGAAAAATAAAATAATGTCAAATAGTTCATGCACAGAAGAAAAGGAATAAAGGCAAATCACCCATCTGATGGGGAAGTTCGTGCAAAGCCCAAATTGCGAATTTTTTTCCTTCCCATCCTTGCAGGTTCTTGTTTAGTAACTGGATGTATAAATGCATTGAAATATATGAATGCAATTCCTATCCTTTTTTTTCTGTGTTTTGTTTTGTTTGTAGTAGTTTTCCATGGGGTAAGTTTGAGTTTTTTGGTTTTTTTTTTTTTTTTTCATTTACAAGGACTTTTGGGATGTAATTTATGTGGGTGACTGCATGGTATAAAGCTGACTCATGCTCCATCTGTTGTGAAATACCTGTAGCTTTCAGAATGATGTGCACTGCAAACCCTGCAGGGTCGGGTTTGGCTGGACGTGGCTCGATCCAGTTCGGTTAAAATCATCAGGTTGTTAAAAGATACCCCAAAAAGGCTCTGTTTCTAGTTGCTGCTACACCCTGTCCTGGGAGCCAGATTGCCGTGCTTTGTTTTTTGGTTATTCCCCAAACAGTCCCGTTAGTGCACGGATCCTGGCTGTGGTGGTGAGGCCACAGCCCCGGGCAGTGCTCGGCACCATCGGGAAGGTCTCTGTTGGGGATGTGTTTCCGTGCGCGGTGCCAGCCCGGCGCTCACCATACGGCGCTTTCTGCCGAGGTAAAAATTACCCTCCGGGGGAAGGAGAAGTGGCCTCCGGTCCACCTTCAGGATTGGAATCTGATAAACAGTTTCAAATGTCAGTGGCCTGTTGTTGGTAATTAAATTGTAATGACAGATCCGTGCTGATACTATCAAGGTGCTTTTGTCCCGGGAACCCTGCATTAAGAGGAGCAGCAACAGCCGTTTTCCTTGTTACCTCTTCCTACTGTTACAGTTAAATAGTTCATGGCCATCAGCTTCCAGAGCAGGAACGTGCACCGTTGCCTGCACAATCACCTTAAATATCTGAATACACAAAAGTGTGTTAGCCCGAGCTAACCGGCATTCCTGGTAGCAGGAACCCATGGGCACACATTTGTTCGTGCATTTTTACATCCAGACCCGTAGCCTTTAAAATTTATCTGTTAACTTTGGGAGGGAAGAGGAAAATGTCTCTAGAAGGGTTAAAGTTGAAAATGAAGGCACTCGGTCAGAGAAATATCAATATGCAGCTGTCAGGAGGACTCACATTCTGAGTCACAAAAATACATTTTTGATTTTGGGGAGGGGTTAACTTGTTCCATTGTAAATAACTAAAACCACACGGTCTGTCATGGAGATAATAATAGCAGTCTCCTTCTTAAAAACAACAACAGTTGCTTTATTCCCATATTGTTGTTTGTGCCCTGGAAAGAAAAGAAGTGAAATGAGAGTGTTTCGGATCTTTTGGTGAGTGACTGCCTTCAAAGAAGTTTTGGAGCCCTTTTCCATCCTGTTCTGTAGAGGTCAGCAAGTTTGAGGAATTACAGGCACTAAGTGAAAATGAAAACATCAAGAGGCTTGCTGTCTATCACAAGTATCACTAAATCTTTTTGAACAACCCTGGGCAGTGAATTATGGAAGCATGGAATTGACTTACAGTTTATTTCTAGTAACAGTCAGTTACTATGTCAAATCTAAAACCATTCAGAAGAGCCTATAAAAATGTATGACAAACTAACCAGCAACCTCTAGATCTTTTTACATGTGTATGCTTTTAGAGAATGTCTCGCTAGTGCTTGTGGAAATGAACAGACAGGACATTTTCACGAGGCTCTATTTTTTTTTTTTTGTCCTCCTCGCTCGTGTTGTTTGGCATCACAGAAAGGCTCGGGAGTAGCTTTGCTGGAGAAAGACAATATGGTGTGTGGGCAGGGGAATGGCACAGCTCTTGCTCCTGCCTCCCTCGGGGATGCTCTTCTTCTCCCCTACCCTGAGCACCACTTAACAATCCCCAAAACTTTATTTCAAGGGGCCTTGTGAACACCCGGGAACTTTCTAGCAGAGGTATTGCCGCAGCCATGGCTCAGCCCAAGGTAAGAGAGAGGAGGAGGGGTCCTGCAGGAGGGATGTTGGCTCCCTGAGGAGCTGCCCTGGGACCAGCCAGTCTGGTCCCACTGCTTGGCAGAGAGGGGAGCTGAAGCCTTGGGTGTTTGAGTGACCTTGTTGCTGTGCTGGGGCAGGTGTGAGGTTTTCTCCTGGCTGCTTAAAATGCAAGTTTATAAGAGCGTGGGTGCTATTTCTGGAAGCTGTGTGAGGGTCAGGTTAAAGTGGCTTAATTGTTGGGCAGCTCAGGGATCCAGGACACAGAGGATCCTGGGAAGTGGAACTTCCCTAAATGTGCTGCCAGATCTGAAATGTTGGGTGATGATGTGACTTTTCAGGAGAGAGCTTTATTTTGGAGGCAGTAATGCTGGGAAATACCCCTTAACTCAGGTGCTTCATCTGAGCTCCTGTCTCTCCTTGGGCCAGGCACTAATTTTAAGTTGGGCAGGACCATTTTGACCTATTTCTTCAACTCTCAGAGGTGGAATCTGGGGATAGATTCATAAAACTAAGCAAAAAACAATTTAAAAACGTGAAGCAACTCGGGGCATTAGATAAGTCATGCTGTAGACACTGTTGTGACAGGCAGACTGGTATGTACCCCTGGGGTGGACTTCCAAGGGGTATTTGGCCACTTATTTGTGAGGACAGCCCTGAAGAGACCGTACAGGGAGCAGGTCTTTCAAAGCTGTGTTTTTGTTTCCTTTCTGTGGAAGTGGCAGACAGCATTAAAATGTTTAAACGTTTGCCACTGCAAGAATGAATGTAAAATGTCCTGTGTCCCGATAGCCATTTTGCTTTTCTTGTGGTGCTTGTGCTGGGAAAGCATCCAAGCCCGAGTTTGTCTTGTAAGAAATGATTTCAACATCAGTCCCCTGGCAATTGTATTTTAAAACTAACACAGCCTAATAAACTTTCACTCATGAAACCATCAAAGTTGTGTTTACTAGCAGAGCACTCAGGTCAATAAAAATACTCTACACACTAGGATTTGGGATTTTATTATTTTGCATTTATTGAGAAACAAATTGCAGAATAAAGTGGGGCCACGAATAAAATACTCCTATACACTCAGAATATAATACAAAATGTAATTAGGCAGCACATTGTTAAAAGTCAGGACCAGAATCTAACAATATGGTGTCACCAATTGTGAGCCTGTAACTGTATAATACATAATTGTCAACTGTTGAGAAAAGATCTCATTTTGATAACACATATTGAGATTGGAAGCTTGTTTGTTAATGAGGGGTCTGAAAAATACTTACGACTCCAGGATGCTTGACAGCTCTAACTGCAACATTGTGCTGCACAGTCAAAGAACAGCGAGTTAGAAGGAACACAAACAAAAAATAAGACCTTTTTAGGAGTGAAGAAACAGGGATGTTTATGTTTAAGGAATGTATTAAAATCTCAGCTATTCTGCTCAGATATTAGAATCAATCAATAGATTGATTCACTGTGATGAATTTCTATTAATTTGTATTTTATATGCACACACTTGGCTTTAAAGCTGTTTTTTCCAAGCTGTTCTTAATATCCTCAGCTTCATCTCTATGCAGAGGGCTGAGGACAGGAGTGTTCTGCTCACCTCGATGTGGCAGAGCCACAGCAGCTCTTCTTGCCCACCTTTGCCAGTTCTCAGCAGAACCCAGCCATGACCTCGGCTATTTTCTCTCTGGGATTTCCCTTCCCCAGTGACACACGTGTAGCTCTGCTTGTGCAAAGCAGGAGTCTGGGACTTCATGATGCCACCAGGTTTCCCTCAGGGCTGTCCTCTCCTTTATATGGCATCACCCACACACAGATGTGGGACTTGTTGGCTGCTGGACACAGCTGGAACAGGAATGTGGGATTTACCCCCAGCACTTCCTGGTGCTCCCTTTCCCAGCTCTGTGTGCCTGCTGTAGTTGTGCAAAAAGCCAATATTCAGTACAAAAGAGCACAGCCATATAAGTTGCACTGCCAGGTAGCACTCCTTTTATTTCTGATCTGTGCTGCTTTTATTTTCTTGGTGAGAGATTAAGAAGGTATTGTTAAGGTTGTTCTGGATGCCACAAAAACTCCAGGTAGCATTTTGCAGTGAATTTCAAAATTTTTGAGTAGCGTTGTGCTGGTAAACTCAGAGTTGAACTCCCATGGCATATATTCTGTTCCCTCATTATCCCGTGTGTTCGGGAAGCTCTGCACAACCCGTAGCAACTTGTTTTCTCAGAGGGAGTGATTACATGTGGTGTAGTGGGTTTCTTTTGTGTGTGTGTGTGTGGCAGTCGTATAAAAGGCAGCCTCTTATTTTTCAGAGTATTTGTAGCAGCTGCAGAGGAAATGTCTGTGTCGCTCTATGTTTTAGAAATGAGGTTGGGAGTCTGTTGATGCCTCTGGAGGCTCTGCTGGCATTGCTGACGTCTTCAGGTGGCATCTTTTAAAGAAGCAGGTGGAAAGCTTCCCTCCCTTTTACTCTTCCCCCCAAACCCAGAAGGAACAGTGACTAGTTTGGATTTTAAATAGGTAAAAGAACATGCCTGGTTTTGCATTGCCATACACTTGCTGCTGCAGACAAATACTGCATTTATTGCTGTGCCTGATGCCACAACAACCTGCCAGAGTGGTACTGGAAATTAGTCTCCAGGTCACCCTCAGAGTGATGGCTCTAACTGAAAGGCAGGGGAGGCTGAGCTTTGTGCAGACTGAAACTCCTTCCATGTCTCCAGGATCACAGTGGCTCTCTGTGCCCCACACCAAAATCTGGGGTCTTCACCAAAACAGCAGAGAGTCTGGGCTCTTTCCCTCCTTACTGTTTCCTGACTGAGTCCCCTGCCCATTTCATTAGCAGACTTGCCATGGAAACTTTTGGAAGGAGGGGTTGCACACTTTAATTACACTGTTCAGACCACCAGTTATTGCTTCCAACATCAAGCACTTTTTTTCCTTGGTCATTAACCTTACCAGAGCAAACCTTGCTACAAGGCTGACCTGCATACAGGATCCTGCCTGCTTTTCTTTTTGCAATGATGCATTTATCCTGCAAATGTACATTTTCTTCTACTTTCTCTTTGTTTTCTTTTAAAACACCCCTTAACCATTGATGAGTTGAAGCAATTGCCATAGAAATACTATGGACCAAAGTCTGCTCAGGCTCGGTGCTTCCTCATTATTATGGTGCAGCAAATTTCCAAATCCTGTTGCCTGCCAGCACCCTGAAAGGAGGAACCTGTGCTCTGAGGAGGCTGAGGGTGCAACCCTGTTATCCAGGGCTGGGCACTGCACACTGGCTGCACTGCAGCCCCCGTAAGGGAGAGGTTTGGGAGCATCTTCTGAATTAGGGGGTCAGAGTGGAGAGCAGAAGCAGCAAGGAGCAGCTGCCTGGACACTGCCTTCCCCTCCCCTCTGCCTCCCAGAGCTTTTGTCTTGGAGTGGCAGCTCCGCTCGGCTGCATCCGCGGGACGGTGGGGGACACCGAGGGCTTAATGGGAACTTGTCAGAAATAATTGTGCTTCTACCTTTCTGTACTGTCAGAGGGGAAGATGTTAAACTCTCTGTGAAAGCTGGATGTGAACGGGGATGGACAGTGGTCTTCGGACCATTACAACCTACTTCCTCTAATTTTTAAAATTTATATACTTTGTAATGCATTATTAATTTTCTTGTGAGTGATATGACTTTCAAGGCTATCAAGGGACTAATCTATTTTTTACATGGAGTAGAGAAGGATTCTAGGTTTGTACAAATAAAATACTCCCTGGAAGCAATACAACTGAAATGATATCTGCAAACATCATGGCTTTGCCTCTCTTCTGAGCAAACATCAGCTCTCTATAGAAACTTAACACTTTAATTAGACAGAATTTCAAATGATTGTCCGTGTCTGCTATTAATCTAAAACATTTGTATCCTTTTTCATAAAAATTACTTTCTTTGTATAGAAATGAGCTATGAGGCTCAGGGAGAGAGATCCAAACCCTTAGTTTAAAGATATTTGGGAAATACACATGATCAAACAATCACTGGTATTACCTGAAATCCAAAAATTGGGTTGCTATGGGTATAGCATATTTGCTTAATTCTAGCTGATTGTTCCTTGCCTGCAAGGAAAATTATGTGTGGTTGCAGAGGTTTAAATATGCATTTCAGTGGAACTACAGGTATAATGGTTTCATAGGTCTAAGTGTGGAGATAATTTAGGTTTTTGGATGTTTAACAGTAGTGGATATGTGCACGTTTGTTTAATACAAAATCTGGTGGAAATAAATAAGATCCAGCAAATGTTTATTTGGGAACTGGGTTTCACCTCTAGAATCATGTTAACAGAAGCATTAAATATACCAAGTTTGGCTTTTTATTTAATGTTTGAAAAATACAGCATTAGTGCAGTAGAATAGTTTTTCTGAAGAGTCAAGTGCAGATGAGGAATGAGGTGACATTAAAACATGCCACTGCAAGAACAGGGAATATTTTTTAACGATTCACATTTCATGGACATTCAGTTCACAACTTACCCACTTTTTCTTTTTCTTGGGTGCTGTTATCTACAAGGCTTCATATCAGCCTGTCTGCTTTAAGGGGAAAACAATGTCCATTTTTTATATTTCTGCTGTCTCTTTCCTCCTCTGCACTCTGTGAAATTCCTGTTGCTGATATGGATCACGGGTACCTTTGCATAGGAGTGTGAAAACCTGGGAGGTGTGAGCTGTGATCAGATGTACCTGTGGCACTGAGATAGCACTGAGTACCAAAATAGGTCTCATTTGGATAAAGATACCTGGGCTGGCTGCAGAGTTTGAACCTTTCAGTACTAATGTCCACGAATGTCCAGTGCTTGAGCTGAGGAGGCAGCTCAGCTCCTTGTGCTCTGCTGTTGCAAAGGGTAGAGCAAAGCTTCTCCCCAGCCTACAGGACCTGGTGCTGTCAGAACTACTGTGTGTGTTTGAAAAGCAGGGAGGAATTATCCACTTTCTTCTATGTCTGTAAATGTCAGAGGGGACACACCTGGGAAAGGCAGGACAGTTACGGTTTTTAAGGCTTGTAGTCTGAGTTTGGTGCACCTGAGGACAGGTGATGGAGGGTGGTGGGTGCAGGTATAAATCAAAGTGCTTTTTCAGTCCAGCTGCAAATCAGGTCTGCTGTCATGCTGCTCTCCAGGATTGCCTCTGCTGGCTCCCTGGAGCAGATCCTTTGTCCACCTCATCTACCCAGACCTGGGATGAGAGAGCGGGAATTGCCATGCAGCTCTTTTCTAGAGCCAGGACTTGTTCTTCCATCCTGTTTGTGGACTTCCCATAGCTAGAGCTTCATTATCCAATGTTTGGGTGGCTATTGTCATATCCATGGCAGCTAAACACTACCTGCTGTAACAGTGGGTTTATGTTTGGCAGTGCCAGAGGGGGGCTGCTGTTCCACACTGCCATGTTCCAGCGTAGTCAAACAATCCCTTTTTATGCTTTGCAGTCTATTCGAGGTCCTCATTGCAAGGAAGTGGTTTGCCAAGCACTCCACTGGCACAAAGTAAGCCACCTGGAGAGGAGGGGAATCCCTGGGTGATAACACCCAAAATCTTGCTCATCCTGTGGGAGCTGGTGTGTGATAATGCTCAGCCTCAGAAATGGCTTCTTTCTGAGGGGAATGCTCTCTCGGCATGACAGAACACAAGGGTGGCTCCAAACCAGGGACAAGCAGTGGCAGGCACTGCTCAAGCCTCAAGCTTGGATATGCACTGGGCAGGTACATTGTATGTTGTGGAGCTGGGATGGACGAGCAGGACCATCCAGAAAGCTCTAATTCTACAGTGGTTCAGAGGAAAAAGATACCTGCCTGTCAAAACCTGAAAAAACTAGTTCTGGGAGACAGAAAAACCTCAAAGACTCCTTAATTAGTACCATACTGTGAATGAGTTACCCAAAATTTGCTTGGAGCAGTCACGCACCCCAAGAGCTCACGAGTTTTGCACCCAGCTCCCAAACTGACTTTTCTCTGTGGCCCTGGGCAAGTCACTTAACTCCCCGTTGTTCATTGAACTGCAAAGGGGAGATAACAATCCCTGCCTACCACGAGGTAGGTTGTGGCAGGATAAATTAGCTGTTGGCTTTTAAAGCACTTTAAAGATGTACTGCAAAGCATTAAGAGCACTTGTTTTTATGAAGACAGTAATGGTTAAATGATAATTCTGTGCTCTCGCTGAATTTGTTAGTTTTAAAGTGTGAGTGTTATGCTTCTACAATATGCTATTAATCCAAACAAATTACTAAGCCTTTGTGTGGTGTGTGAGGAAGCCCATGAATTTACCTTTCTGTAGCTGTAAATGCAGTGGAAAGGATTTGAACTTCCCTTCTCACCTCAAAGCCTCTGGCAAACTGGTCACTGACATAATAAATATTCAGCATTTAATAATGCTTCACTTTTCCTCTTTAAACCATTACTTGTTTCCTGCTTGACTAAGAAGAACTTCAAATTCAATTCATTAACATTTCTTTAAATAGCCTTCTTAACAATGCCGGTTTGGTTTCCTTGTTATGTTCTGTCACTAATAGCGGTTTTTACTTCTAACCTGTTATTAATTAGAAATAAAGGCTGGATCTCTTCATTTCTGAATTAGTTTTAGTGCCTCTTTCCTCGGATGCTGAAGAGGGTCTTTTCTTTTCCGAGCCTGGTGTGTGTCTCGTTATATAATTGTTCCTGGGGTAAATAATTTAGCTGGTCAGAGAAAGTGCACTTCTCCCCGCCTTGAGTGGTCAGCGCGGCGGCGGGCAGCGAGGCATGGCAAATCCCAGGCAAAGAGGAGCACAGCTGCATGAAACTTTCATTAGGGGAGAGGCCGTGTCTCTGCGGTGCTTTCGGCGTGACCCCCGCGGCCGCCGGTGCTGCCGGGGCACCTTTTCTCCGCGGCTGAACGTCTTTGCCGTGAAGGACAAATGAACGGGCGCAGACCGTCTCAGCCACCCTAATCTTTTCTTCCCCTACTTCAAAGCCTTCTGTGTTGCATCTCGGTCTGTAATTACCCTTGAGGTATTTCAGACTCGGAGCGACACCGGGAAAATTGCACTTCCCGATAACGGTAGTCCACAGTTGTGTTTAATCAATTATGTAGTTGGTCATGAGACTGGCTTTTTAGTTACAAGGATTTTAAGGCCAACCCCTTATGCCCTGGCTGGGGAGAGCAACAATACCGAATTAAAGAAACACACTCCATTTGATGCAGCTTAATCTGGGCTTTACCTGCTTAATTAAAAACATGCTGCCAATACCCACTTATTCCTCCATGCTCTAAACAGCCATGCTGTAATTTCCTAAGCAAAACTGCTTAAGTTAGGTGGAGCTGCAACACTAATTTTTACGGGTATAAACAGATCTGCTCGGCAGCAGCGTCTCCAGATTTCTTGGAGCTGGTGGCTGTGCTGTAGTGCGTGGCTTGGAGGTGTGCGGGTGCTGGAGAGGAAACACGAGCCGAGCTGGGAATTAAACACACAGCCTTGCTAACTCACTTTGAAAGATACATGACAGCCAAAAGCTTCGCTCCACAGAAGTAATGGAGTTGTCTAGGCGCAGGGGTGCTTCCAGTGGAATAAATTCAGATGATGCTAACTCAACTGATACTTTGAGATGTGTGCTACCTGGCTGTGGGAAGGAATTGCTCTGGGAAGCTGATAATGGTGCTGCAGGCCAGCCAAGGTTAAGTGATGGCATATCCTGATTCTTACAGATTCAGTGTGGAGGGTTGTGATGGTAAACTGTCAGTGAGACTGTGCTGGGAAGGAGAGAGACTCGTTCAGGGAAAGGTAATCTGTCCAGAGGGCTGATGACACCTGTCCAGTTTCATGCACTGAGCTCACAGAAGCTGTGTGACCTCTGGCTGTGGATGTTGCCAGATGTTTGACTTTGGACCACGTTGGCTGGATGACCAGTGAATTACCCAAAGACTGCTGTTATAAAAGCATCCAGGCATTGTCCCACCTCCTCCAATTTCTGCCTTGCTTTCCAACACATTGTATCCTTTTCTGTCCAATTTTTCCTTCCTACCCCAATCTCCAGCTGCTTTTACTGCATTTCACTTGCCTGCTTCTGCTCTTTGGAAAGTCTCATGAAGCCTCAGTCACTGGTGGTTTTCATCAAGCAACGAGGTACAAATTTGATGCTATTTTGGATCTGCTTCACTTGGGGAAGAGGGAAACTTTCAAAATTCAGAACACCTTACAAATTTATCCATAACTTTGGTTACTTCTGTGCTTGTCAGCTCTTTGCCTGTGATGCCAGTTTGTTGCAGAAATATTGTCTCTGGATTTAAGATATCCAGGAGAGTTGATGATACGTGAGGAGGTATTGATTGATGTATACATTTATACCTCTTCTTCAAATTCTTCTTTCTCAGACAGCATTATAGATAACTGTCCCAGGAGAAGGCAGATTTAAATGTCTGATGTACTTACATGGTTTTTACATGGTTTCAAGTGTGGAAGGTAGGTTATTCCTTAGGCCTTTACTCTCTAATTTTAGACTAGTAGGAGTTGTTGTTGCTAGTCAAAGCCAGTGGGCTGACTTGTTGGGAATCACTGATTGCCCTAACCCAGTTTCACTTATTCTAATAATTCACCACTGGAGTCTGGCTGGAGTACAGAGTCCTCTGTGGACAGACCAGTAGCAATGTCTCTCCCCAGAAGCAATTGCAGAAGTTTTACGAAGATGGTAATTCAGATGAAAGGGATCAGAGTGGCACGGTAGAAAGAAGAATCAGCACTGAGGGAAGGGAGGGTTGGAGCTCAAAACTGTATCCCCTGAGCTAATGGAGGCTTGGTGGATGATGTGATTATGTTATGAAAAAAATGTACCTTGCAAGTGCAGTCCCAGACTGCTTTTGTGGAAAAGAAACAACCCCTATGGTAGCAAAACAGGACTTCTGAATCTCCTCTTGCCATGGCATTCACGTGTGAGTGGTGGTGAGTCCTCTCCTGAGCAAAGCTTTGGTGTTAACACTGATGCAGAGGCAACTGTTTCTGCACTGCTTGCCCTGGGTCCAGGCACAGGGTTAGCACCAGCAGGTTGGGTTCAGGCCAGATCCGTGTCCTGACCATGTTCCCCACATCACTGTGGATGTGCTGGTGGAGCTCTGGCTTGTGTTACTTCATTGCTGATTAGGCAGATGGGCTGATAGGAGCCCAGTCCCTGGAGTGCTGCTTCCATACCAGTGATTTAGCTGTGTAACTCTCTGTAACAAAACTTATTGAGGATGGCAGCCTGGGTAGTCCTGTGGAATTCAAGAGATGGTGTTTTTTTTTTTTTTGTTCTGAGGATGTTTTTAAAGGCTTTTAATTATGTGCATGGTTAATAAATGTCATGCTATCCATCTTCAGTCATGCATACACACGTGGTGTGGTGCTCAGGTACCTGCTGGCTCATAGAGGGGATGATGTGCACCAATATTTGTGACAGATCATCACATGGCTCACTTTTGGGGCAAGCACAGGAAGAGATTGTTCCCACTATTCCTAATAGTTGCTGTGAGACAGACCAATGCACAGGGTGTGTGAATCTTTAATGTATCTGCAGCTGAGGATGAAAGTGACTGCTGCCCTCTCCACAGTCAATTATACCATCTTAATTTGCTCTGACATAAAATTAGTTCCCCCCCCCCCGCATCTTATTTCCTCACACAAAGCAGAGCTAGAAATTGTTACTGTAGAAAATTAAGGTGAGGGAACAGGGGTCATTCTGTTTTCTTGAGTTTTGCAAGGCTGTTTGTTGAACAAGCCGTTTCCTACTTATCCCAAATCTTGCCCAAATTCTGCAGTGATGCATCCTGAAGAGGTTCAGTGTGTTGAAGTAGAAGTGTAGCTTTCTAGTGGTTCAGATCAGATATGTTCAGATTGCTATGGAAAATGCCAGCTCCAGCAGCACAGGTGAATCAGGGAGTCACAGAACTGTCACTGTTTACTTTTAGGATTGTAATTCTTCTCCACTTACGGTGCAATGGAAAGGGTTTTTTTTTTCTGTGTGAGGAACACACCTTGGAAAGTTCTTGCATTTGGCTTCAGGTGGAAGTTCTGAACACAGTGGGGCCTCAGCCCAGAATTCCCAGTGCAAGTGCACAAGAGAGATGTTGGTAATAAATATCTCTCCCCCAAACTTTGTATTTCTCTTTCTGTACTTTCTGCTTTGGGTTTGTTTTTTTCCATTGACCACCGGCTATGACCATATGGCTTCTCTTCTGTTTTCCTCTGTGTCTACTACCCCCCCTGCTCTGCACATATTATAATGTTCACAAGACATTTTAATATCAGTTCTGGTCTTGCCTAGCAGCACAAAACATCTTGTGTATTTGCATTTTTTAGTTTAATCATTATCTTAATAATTTTGGGCAGTAGCCACGGAATCTTTTTCTCTCTGTCTCATCTCTTTAAAGCAGCAGTTCACACTTCTCCCTGCCATACCCCCACTGTTAAACTTGCCTTAAACCCACAGCTAAGCAGTGGTTTGGAACGAGGAGAGGACAGTAAACCTGCCTGTAAGATGTGTTTCAGAAGCTCCTGTTACTCCATTCCTCTTTGGAGCAGGCCTTCAACACTGACAGTGATTAGTCAGAAGGAGTTACCAGGCTCTACCTAAGGACACCTGGAAATGTAACTCCTATGGAGGGATGAGCTGGCGTTAAACAAATTCTGAAGATTAAAATAATCCCAGGAAGCATTGGATTAGCAGGAAAGCTCTCCATCTCCTGCACTCTGGCTACAGCAGACTCATTTCTTTTTTTTTTCTGTTAGTTATATCTTAGGTGATAGAGCCCAGGAAGGCAGTGTCCCTATTCTCATAAATCCCTTCTTTTTTTCTTTTTTTTTCAAGTCCAGCTTGACTTTTCTGGTCTTGGGGTTAAATTCACTCCTGTTAATTCGGGTGTAGTTACACCAGTTGTGCCAGGCTGTGTTTGGCCCTGAATGTCAAAGTCACTGTTAGCATCTTGGGATTACCTCATGATCTCCTTTGTAATCCTTTTACAAACATATTTTCTTAACAGCTCATGACAAACCTAATTAGTAGTGTTTCCAGTAAACAGCAATACCTATAGCAAAAGACCTTTTTCAAATACAGATTTGCCATGACCTGACATTAGTTTGACCTTCCATAGCATCTCTCAAGAAAGTATTTTGTTCACATTGGTTAATTAAACTTCCTAAACCTTACTGGGTAAGTAAAAATTTATTATGCCTAGTTAGAAACAAAGGAGAAGAGTGTCAGGAAATCTTTTCAAAATCACTGAAAGACTGAAAATTTAGCCAGACTGTCCTAGGTTTTAGACCTCTACCATATTTCCAAGACCTCTGCCTTGGCACAAATTGTCCAAATGTTTTCTGTACTGACACTCCTATTCTTCACCAGCACAATCCCACTGCCTTTCTCTTCTTTGTCTTCTCTTAATTGTCAGCCTTAAATATTCCAAAGCATTTTCCTTTACTGTCCTGACAAAATTTGAGAAAATCCCAGCCCCTGCCCCATCTGACTCAGCTGTGGGGAAAGTGTGAGCCCTCTGGAGAGGAGGAGACACCTCATGGTGCATCATCAACACGGAGATCTCAACACCAAACCACTGCATTTTACCCTCTAATAAGAGCTCACACCACAGTCTGTTGCCACAGCCACCAAATGCAGTGAAACTCTCTTCTTTCTTTTAGATGTTACTCACTGCTCTTATTTAGAGAGAGATCTGGCTTCAATTATTTACATAAAAGATGCTGGGTAGAATTACATACCAGACAAGGCTGACTTGTCACAATCTTTTAGGACTGCCTTTTTTTTTTTTTTCTGGAGGAATCTTATTTTTTTTCCCCTTAGAGAAAATGATTCATAATCATAAATGAGTGCTTGGAAAATGTCACCTCCAGGTACTTCAGATGAGGCCTTCCAGGCTTATGAAGCTACAGAGGGATTAGTTAATGTGACATTTTTTTCTTTGCTCGTTTGTTTTCTCTTTGTGGAACAAGAGCTCCTGCTTCACGCAAAATGAGAGAAGAGCATTCTAACCAGTTTTGTGGAGAAAGTCCAGTTTTGCTTAATTACTCCCTTTCTGGGTTTTGTACATATTCAACAGTTTAAAATCAAAGCAAATTTACACTATTCCTCTTTTATGAATTTATTATTTTTTTCCACATCTACCCTGTTCTTAAAGCTAAGCCTCCTGTTCTCATCATAATTATTTGGATTACAAAAGATGCTTCTTCATGGATTATGAACTTGCTTTAAACTTCTTCCTTTTCTGTAACACAATTCTAACTCCTTGGCTTGCTCCTCTCCACTGCAACTCTTTATTTTGTATCCTCTTTATTTCATATGTTCACTGAATTAAGAATAAGGTTGAGTTTTTTTTCCCTCTCTTGTTTTTGTTCGTATGTGCTGACAGTAATTGTTTTCTAAGGGTTTGATTAAAAGGCTTTATAAGTCAATTGGATTTGGAATGCAAATCATATGAAACTGGACTGGAAGGGGTATCGTGAGATCAACTGATCCAAACAAGATCTATTGTATCTCTTTAATTTCTGACAGATGCTTATTTAACGTACTCTTAAAGATCTCCAGGCACTATTTTTACTCTCAAAAGAATGTTCTAGCACCCAACTCATTTTCCCTTTCAGTCCATGAGTTCCTGTCTTGCCCCCTATGGACAGAGAAGAAAACAGTTCCTTCCTCTTGGAAGGAGTTTCCTGTATACTTGAGGAGTCTTTTCCTTCAGTTTCTCTTCTTGAGGATCAAGACCCTTTTCTGTTCAGGAGTCTGGACATGTTTGTCCCAAGTGAGTTCTGGCTGTTGGATGTTCTCTTTGACTCTTGGCACCCCAAAGTGGATGCAGAGGTCCGTCAGACACCCACCACTGCCTGTGGCAGACTGAGGTCCTGGTGCTGGGAAGGGGCCTGAGGTCTCTTGGATGTGACCTGCCCAGCCTGTGTTCAGCAGACATGGGTGGCTGGGGGCTTTTCTTCTCGGTCTGCTCAGCTGCTGCTTCAGATTAAGGCTTCTCTGAATTCTGCCAGAAGCAATCAGTCACTTTAACATATTCCAGAAGCCAAATCTGCCTGTGTGTGGGAAACTTAACCACGTGCTTTCTAATGTTGGCCAAGGGAGATGGTGTAGGGCTTCTGACACCTGGGAATTAGTCTGCTGATTAGATCTTTCACTGGTGGAGCATAAAATACTCCCCCCACCCCAATGTATTTTCTGTAATTTAGTTGTTGATAGCTTGCAAATATCTCAGTGCTATCCCTTAAGCACTTCTGAGGGAATGTTCATCACCTGTTTTTCTTCAAATTGCTTCAGAAAGACCAAAGGGGAGCTGACATGACAAATCATAGGGTAAAACAGATTATTAGAAGCAAGAAGGCATCCTTCAAAATGCTGAAGTTGTGTGTTCAAGAATGAAAAGGGAGGACAAGGCTCACAAATCTTTAGGAGCCCTTTGAAGGAGTCCCCAGGCAAATGAACAAAGAGATCTGGGTGATAGGGTCCTCAGGGAATTCACAAAGGCATTTGAAAAAGTGCTTCACCCAAGGGTCTTACAGGAAATAACCTCCATAAGTTTCTTGCATGGATAAATAATTGTTTAAAAGAGAGGAAACAACAGGGGAGGCTTGGAGAGGTCTGTGCTACAGCCCATATTGTTTAGTATCTTCATAAATGAGCTAAAAAACCAGGGTGAGCAATAGTATGACAAGTTTGGAGGTGAATGCCAACTTATTCAAGATAATAAAGGCAAGGGCTGACTGCAAAGAGCCGAGGAAGTGCCTTTTCATACTGTGTCCCTGAGCAATAGAGTGGGAGATGAAATTCAGTGTGGATGTGAGAGAGGTGGGGTGAAAGTCACAGCATTGCATTGATGATGATGAGCATGGAATTGAATAATATCACTTGGGAAAAAAGATGTGGTTATAACACTGAGCTTTGAAAGCATCACCTTAGTGCTTAAATGTATTAAAAATAGGCAGACTTACTGTTAGGAGCTATTAGTAAAGTAATACAAAACAAAAGAGGAGACACAAAAGAGGAGACACTCATAAGCACTTTAGACATCCATGCTTTGCCCACATCTTGAATACTTGGTTCAGTTCCAACACTTCAGACACAGCAGGAGTGGAAAAGGCATGGAAAATGAGTGATTAGAGTCAGAGAATGGCTTTGTATGAAGAATCATAAAATAGTCTAGAATTCTTTAGCTGGGGAAAGAGATGAGGGGATGTGACAGGGGGCTGTAAAATGATAACTACTAACATGGAGATGAGGAACAGGGAATGATGCTTCATTGTTTCTTCTAACACAAAGTGAAGGAACATCAAATAAAGTTGGCGAGTTAGGCTTCAGAGCAAAGGAAAGACAGTGTTGCTGCTTTACAGTGTATAGAACATACATTCTGCAGGATGTTGTGGATGCTGGAAATTTTCAGATGTTTAAAGAGTGGCTGCTCAGATTAATGTGACAAAAAATTTATCAAGGGCTCTTATATGCCAAAACACTGGCTCAGAAAATCTGTGCACTGCAAGTCCTTAGAGGCTGTGAGGATGCTCAGGGATGCCTCATTGTACAGCCTGGTGCTGTTCTCATTTTCCCTGGGCATCTGCTGCTGGAGACAAGTCACTGGGTTTGGTGTTGGCCTGACATGGTGATGCTGCTGGTACCTTCCCTCTGCCATTCCTACAGATGTGCAGCCATTGTGGATCTTGCTATTTTTAATGAATTGTTTTCAGTCGTCAGAGCCGATTGCCCACTTGCTCTCAAAGAATTCCAGCCAGGATAATGAGATCTGGCAATTGCAGGAGTGTAGCAATATAACCTACAAGTAAAAGAATAAAATAATTCTTAAAAAATACTCAGTCCCCTTTAAAGGAGTAGTTGGAGACGGGGGGGGAAATGCACCTAAACAGTCATATATCAGAGTGGCACGTAAAATGTCCAGCTGAGGAGTGTTATTAATGAAGTGGTGAACTTTAAGTCCATGCATAACATGCCTCCAGTAGGAAGGCTCTGATTTCCAGTGCCTGGGGTAATCTAGCAAAATCCAGGCCATATCTTTAATGAACAAGGTAGGCCATCAATCAGCACGGAGATGACACAAGCATTTCACACAAACCCAAAACCCACCCCCCCCACCCCTAAAACCAAGGCCACTGCGATGCCTCCCAAGGCTGCCCGTCCTCGCCAGGCAGGCAAAGAGTCATGAATCTGCATGTGACTGTTAAAGGCAGAGCTGCTCCTAAGTACGTGGTGGTTATTTTTAGCAACTGGTTTAAATTGTTCCGATATTGAATCTGCACCGTGCAGGGGTAACATCTTTAAAATGCAATTCTATGGTAGGTGGCAACAATCAAGCTGAATTACTGACATTGTAAGGAAATGAAAAGTCAAACTGCTGACCATGTGTATTTTATGGTATTTAATTAAAAGTAGATAACATAGTGTGAATGAACCACAAATCAGATAAAAATGGCAGTATATTCTCATATTTAACACATATTTGACTTGTGGTTGCTTGACAATTTACCAGAACAGGTCTATGACGGTCTCCAAATATAAAATCAGGAGTGTAATTAAAAATACTGCAGGGAAGAAGCAATATTCAGTTCAACCCTGAACTACGTTAATCACAGCCACAGCTGTATCACTTCCATTCCCTTTAACAAGAACCTCATTTCTTCATCTTTTTTTTTTTTTTTTTAATAAAAGAGGGAAAAATATGTCCAGGCTTTCGCTAAATCAGAGTGCTGAGTTTAAAAAGTTTAAATGGTGGGGTGGGAAGGATGAGGAGGGTATGAGAGGCTGAGCACAGTTTGTTAGGAGCTGTGGTGCAGCTGCCTCAGCCTGGAGGCTCTGCTGTGGCTTCTCCTCTGCTTTTGGCACAGGCTCGTGCTGTGACCTTGAGAGACTCGTTTATTGCAGCCCGTGCCACAGCTCCTGCTCCTGTAAAGCAGAGCTATCCTTGCTTTCTCTCCTTTTCCCTGTGTTTGGCCATGGAGAACCAGGAGAGCAAAGCCTTGATCCCAGCTGGGCACTTGTGCAATAACCCCCTTGTTTCAGGGGCGTTTAGCTCAGCTCTTCTCCCCCATCACCTTACACGTGGGTGCTGCCTTGTTGCTGCTGCAGGACTGCAACAAGAAAGGAAACACAAGCTGGACTTGGGCTCCCACTGGCTTTTCTTTTTGTTAGTTCTCCCATTGGAAGTATCCAGGCCAAATCTGCGAGGCTTTGCTGGGCACACAGTGGTGTTACTGGTGTGCCCCTGCCCCGTGGGCAGGTAGCTCTCACAGCCTCACAAAGGAGAGTTGGTACCACACGTCTTTCACTAGAATTTAGATTAAAAGTCTCAGATTCTTCTTGTAACTTCAGCTGCAGAGGCAGCTCTTAGAGAATGAGTGTTTAGTCTTTGCTTGTTTGGTGTCTGTCAGCGCAGCTTTCAGGCAAAATAAATAAAGTTGGGCTCTCTGTCCCCACCCTTCCCTCAAAATGCTGTTTTCTGCTGTGTGAAGCCCCGGTTGGTTTTCCCCACCCGTCTATATTGCCTTCTTGTTTTCACCAGCATATGCAAATGTGTTGCAGAGTGACCAACTGCAGAGGAAGGAGAAAACCTCTGCGTGTCAGTGTGGGGAGTTTTTCCAGGTGACTCTGTCTCCTGGGAATTCATGGGAACCAGAGGGTGAAAAACAGGTAAAATGAATTCATGCTCATTCAGTGTGAAAAATACGATTTTTTTTTTTCCTTTTTACAACTGGAGGTTGAGTTTTTCCTCTTTTTTTCAGTGTGTCACTGACTTCTGGGGCTCCTTGTGGCATCCAGGGATTTGTGCACAGAGGAGCTGTGTTTGGGACAAGGACTAAATAACTTCCTCTCTTTGGAGAAAAAAATCATGAAATGATGTTCATGTTGGAATTCCTATTCCCCCCCCTCTCTTCAGTGGTTACAGCTGATTAGGAGAGAGTGGGGTTTAGGTTCTGGTAGCAGAATCCTATTGTTTAAATCTCACTGCTGTTATTTTATACTGTGGGAAACATTAGCTGACAAGCAGTTACAGTAATATCCACTAGTCTCCCCAGATATTATTTATTCCTTTGGAAAAGACCGTTGTCTCTTTCAGTTTTGTGTGGACTTTCAGAATTTCAGAGACTCTTTTAGCGAAATTTTCTTGCACTCTGGACAGTATAATTCAATGTTTCTTGTCCCTCTATTACAAAGCTAATTGTAGCAGCATTTAACTTGAGAATGAGACTATTTCTTATCTATTTTTAAAATCAGACTTTTTAGCTTATTCTTGACTTCGCTGCCTCGTAGCCTGAGTGAGCGTAATGCAACACAATGGACTTGCAGGTAATCAATAAAAGCTTTGGAGGTCAGAGATGGCATTTGACAAACTTACACTTGTGATTAAATATTCTGCTGAAGGAAATACTTAGAGGGTTTTTTTTAAAAAAAAAGGCAAATTCTGAGTTGCCCTGATGACCCTGAGGTTCATATTCTGTGCTGCCATGTGGAGGAGCTGGCTGTGGGGTTCCTTTTTGGGACAGCAGGGTCACTGCTTGGTGCACAGGCTGCCTGCAGCCTGCTCCCACTGTGGTCCATGGGAGGCTGCTTTTCACTTCAGTGGGACCCAGATCTCACTGCAATTTAGAGGTGTAACCAAGCCACCTGTATGAGGAGCCTCGACACCTTGGTCTGTCTCCCTGATCTGCTCTGTGGAGAGAAATTATCACAGATAATCCCTGTGGTTGATGCCTTAAGAAATACTTGGTGCATGTTGGATTGCAACAGGCTGCTCTGCTACAGCTCTGTGTTTGTGATGGCCAGGACTGACTTTAGTCTGGGCTTAAGTTATCAAAATGTTCCTGCTCAGCACTAGCAGTTAGAGCAATTTGGTGTGTACCTGGGACAGAACTTCTAGTTCTGTTTCCCTGAAAGGAAGCTGGTTCAGGTGAAACACCTTGTGCCAGGGAGGAAAATCAGGGGATATTCTTCCAAATTTTTGTAACTGCCCTGAATCAAGATGCTAAGTGTCAATGTCCTTTTTGTCACTGCAGGGGCACAGTGTGGTCTCATAAAATCCAGGCGTCCTCATGTGCAGGTGGTGCTGCCTCTGCACTGTCACTGCTGCTGGTTTCCATGCTGCCATTGGGTGGGAAGCTGGGAGGTGCTTTTCCTGCTGGCAGCTGAACTGACAAGTGTTGAGTTCACTCTGTTTGAGCTTTAATTCTGTGATTGGGTAGTGGAACCATGGGGTCCTGGTGGAAGGACGACAGGTGGCCCATTCAGGAGGTAACAGAGCAGTATCTAAGTATTTGACAAAGGTAGCAGGTAATCATCATCTCACTGTCGCTGTGGTCTGGCTGTGGACAGTTCATGGCTAGGAATGATAATGAATGAAAATGGGAATTTTTCTGCATTTCACCCAGACTCCCATAGAAAAAAATGCATTAGTAGTAATGGGGGGGGGAAAGCGCTGCGTGGTGGCAGCAGCAGGAGATGATGTTGGTAAAACTTTCCCATTCTGGAAGTTAACTCTATGGATTTTCTGAAGTCAGTTGTAGGCACTTTTGGGAAGTGATATTTGGGTGACAGCAGAAGGAGTATATTTGTGGCATGGCATCCCAGTATGCCACCGAGCAGCTTGTCTCGGTGGAAGTAAAATGTGAGAGAAGTACATCATTTAGCACCGAAAACATTTCAAAAGGACACGAGCCAACAGACTCATAAAACTTCTCTCTCCAGATGTTCTCCCCAGAGCCATTAAAATAGGTAGTCTTAATATTTGCTTTTTGATCTTCAGCATGTTACCTTCCCAAAAACCAGCAGCAAACCACATGATTAAGTGCGTTGACAGAGGAGTAGAGGAGTATCCGTCCTGGGGCAGCAGGAGTGGGGGGCACACCCCATTTCCCTCCAACAGAACTAGGAGCTTACCTGCCATACCTCGTTTGCAGTCTGCATGCAGAGTAGGAGAGGCTTCAAAGCTCTTGAGAAAATGTATTTCAAGTGTTCCTCCTGTTACAAAGTGTGCAGCCAGCCACAGTCAGCCGACCACGTCAGAGAAATGCGTAAAAACGAAGATAGGCTGGTGAAAGTCAAAAAGCGAGGGTTGAATCCTGAGAGTTTTGCAACTGGAAGAGGTGTCACATCCAACAGGACACAACATAAAATGAGTGTATTCTGCACCAATTACAAGACTGTGACAAATGGCCTTGCAAGCACCACACAGGCTTCTTTTATACTGTTTCCTTTCCAAGCCAGGATGGCAACTCTGTAATGTCTCCATTGAACCTCCTCCTCAGAAAGGAGAGACAGTCAAGTGTGTCACACTCACATTCTCTCAGGTATAATATACAAGATCCATAATAATTCAATAACGTGAGAGCTCAGCTCTAGTGTTTGTTGGAAAGGATTTACTTTGCTTTCATTGGGATAATTATGACTGATTATAATAAGCATGGATATAAACTCTTGATCTTTGCAGGTTACGCACAAGTCGAGGACAATTACAACTTAGTTCAAAGGCTGGAGGCTTCAAAAAAGGTGTGGGGTGGTGACTCCATTTAGTAGATGATAAAATTACACTTTTTATTCTCTGTTGTTCACAATTGCTCTGGAAGTTTTACTTGCACAGGTGGTTTCTGAATTCCAAAGTAGGGCAAGCGCATTTTGCAGCAAATCTTGTAAATCCCAACTTGATCCCAACTGTGGCAAGGGTCCTGATGAGAGCTCACAGCACCTTCCTGCTGCCCTGCACGCTGTTTGCATAAATAGCCAGAACAGGTGGTCACGTGCCAGGTTCCTGGGAGAGAATTTTCTGGGGTTTGAGCATCTTGATTGTTTCAGAGATGGAGCCTGGTGTGACTGTTCCTGAACAGCAGAGCGGTGGATGAGCTGCAGCTCCAGAGGACAGCAGGCTCTTCCCTGGGCAGTGCCACCTCAGCTCTCTGAAATGCTGTGGAAGCCATGGGTTTTCAAGAACAACAATGTTCAGAAATCCTAGAATCTGTGACTTCTCTCAGCCCCTTGCTTCCCTGAATCTGCTGGGATTCAGCATCCTCAGTTTTCCCTGACACTGCAAACAGGTTGAAACGACAGATGAAGGAGGAGCGAGATGGAGCTGTGAGTGCACTGGCCTTTCACTGCTGGAGTCCAGGGTTCACAGTCTTCCTTTGAGCAAATATAAAAATGGGTGTGATAATTTCTTTCTGCATCCTTAGTGGACATTTGGCAATATGGGAAAACCAATGCACCGTTTGGAAAAGAAAATCCCAAGTCTCTGGAACAGGCAGCGAGTCTCTGAATTGAGGCAAGGTGGAAGGCAGAGAGGCGTGGAGAAACATGCACGACACCTTCAGCTGGGTATTTCTGAGAAGCCCACGCTTGTTATACACCGAATGCACCCACTAATTAAGGAATAAGAAGTTAAAAAAAGGCCGTTGAAAAGCTTGACTAGTTTGGGAAATGCATTAGACAATTGGAAAATGCACATAGCCCTGTTATTCAAGTTAATTTACACTCCCTCTCCTAGTCCACCACAAGAATTTATGAACCTGGAAGAGCTATAAGTCCCTTAACAAAGTAAACAAACTGTAACTCAGCCTTGTGTTCTTCCAGAGACCCACCACCTAAGGGTTTGGGTGGGTTTTTTTTGGTTTGGGGGTTCGTTTTTTTAACTAAGGGTGAGGAGATGATTCAGTATGTAGTGCTGCGTCTCTTTTCTCAGGGGCAAACAATTCACATTACTGAAATTAGACTATTAGAATAGACTTCAAATGCACAGTGAACCTCGGCAAATAAAATCCACCAGCCTTCAGCTATGACTTGTCTTTGCACATATGAGGAGTCTCGATAGAGAAGGAAGCACCGACCTGCTGGGCTCCTTGTGAGTGGCTCAGCCTTTCCCAGTGCCTCCCCTCCCCCGGGCCCGACAAATTCAGAGCAACAACAGCCAGAAGATTAAGCAAGTGTAACTAAAACTATTCTGATGTCAGGCCCCTATTTTAATCTCCTCCAAACGATCCGAAGCGCACTCGTTAGTCCGTACAACACATCGTCTCCTCCTGAATGTGTGAGGCACTTAAAGAAAGAAAGTTTTTCACACTGTATTCCAGACGACCTTGATGTGATAGACTGCAGGGTTTTGTGACACTGCACACTCAGTGCTATTCAACACTTTGCCTGAAAGGGAGGAAGGAATGGATTTATTGACTTGTGACTTTGACTCAGGCCTGTGTATCAGGACTGTTATTATGTGGAATGATTAGGCTGCAGTGTCAGGGACAAGTTAAACTAGAACAACAAAGGACCTCCTTAACCTTTACCTGGACACAAGGCCATTCATAATGACTTGCATGGTTTGGAAAACTAAGTATATCTTGCAGCACTCAATACTTCTGCAGCCACAGCAAATGAACAGAAATGGAAAAGATGGATTGCTGAAGGAGATGAAATGTAATTCAATTCTGCATAGTCTTGTTCAGAAAACCGAGTTCAGGTCCATGTCAAAAAAGTGGCAAAGACGTCATCTTTTTCTTCAGAGTGAAGTAGGAATTTCAGAATTGGATACAATATGTATTCACATGGGATTCTTCCAGGTTTTTTATCAGGTGGAATAGCAAGTAGTGCTGTCCATGAAGGAGATTTCCTCATACGAGGTGTACGTGAAACCATAATTAATGCTAATAATGGCTGAGTGCCATTATTAGTGCCACGTGAAGAGAAGGTCCTCAAACAGAAAGGGGAGTTACTCCCACAAGGCTGCTGGTGATTGTGGTGACAACATTCACAGATCCCTCTCCCTGTGTCTGAGGGACTGAGTATCTCTTGTGTATCCAGTGCTGCATGGGATTCCTGATGTAACAGTGCATTTGTGGTTTTATGTTAGATTCAAAATACTGCCCTCCTTTTCTTAGTGGTTATTATCAGAGCACATTATGGATGAGTCAGTGGATTTTGGATGGCTGAGGTCTCGCTCAAGCTGATGGTAATTTTGTCCCTGTTTTCAGGAGGTGACAGATCAGGGCTCAGCACTTCTCAGGGCTGAGTGTTTGGCTGTGGCCATTGCCTGGACCCTGCCGTTGGTCTCTGCTTCCCAACAGCATTTATTGCTGATACTCAGTTGTGGAATTCCAGGCAATTTCCCATTTGTGAAGGATGACAAAGGCTCTTCCTGCAGGAAGCAGTTGTATAAAGCACCGTAGAAATACCTGCAGAAAGAAATTAAAACAAGCAGCGTAAGTTGAAGAAATGATGCAAAATAAGTGTCTTAGTGGGGATATGAACAAGCTGCCTGGGGGAGGAGAGTCCAGTTTCTGATGCATTTGATCTCTCCAGTACTGTGTGAACTTCTGAACTCGGTGCTCCCAAGTGTCCCTTCATTGCAGAGCTTGGAGAAAACATAAGTAGCCTCTTGTCTTCGCTCCTGTCTAGCACAGGCAACCTAAAGCTACAGGATAAAGAGAATTCTTCTTCTCTTCAGCCTTGATGTGTATGGTGAGAGACAACCTGCTAGATTTGAAAACAGCTGCAATATTGCATCCCACTTCTTTAAAAAGTGCTCAGTAAAGCACCTCATTTTCATGGGTGTGCAAACTGCTCCGTTGGTTTCTGTGTTTATAGTGAGGTTTGCATTTGGCTTGGTGCCCCCAGTCAGGAGCACAAAACTGCAGCATGTCTTCTGTTAAAAGGGGTTTGTTGCATTTCATGGATGTGAGTTAATTTAACAATGGCTGCATTTCCCTGGTGCTGTTATAAAGTAATGCTAGTTTTTGGGATGGCTGTGCCAAAATCCAGCCATGGATGGGAACACTGCATCCATGTTAGAAATAAAATTAACAAAAAGAAGTGAAAAGAGTCTCTGGGTCAACCAGATCAGTGTTAAAGATAGACAACAATAGCTGAGGTTTGGTTTGAATTTTCTGCTGATCTTTACCTGAGGTCAGGTCTTTGGAACTAGAAGTGATCTTTACCTGCAGCCTGTGGGACATTGTGTGTGTACCTGGTATCTATCAGTAGTTACTCTCAGAGATTTGTGGGTTTTTTTGACTCCTGTATTTATTTTTGCTGCATAGGAGTTTTGCTGCTCTTTTTTATCACCCCTAAATTGATTTATTGAAAATATTACCATTGGATGCTGTCTTTGTCTTTTGAGCTGGTTTTGTGCAGGTTCTTTAACATCAGGGAAATACCAGGGTTTACAGCATAAGCCTTTATTAACTGCTCAGTCCCTTGTTTAGCCAGTGAATGACAGTGAGTCTTCCTTTGTCGTTCACATGCTGCTTTCATTTTGTCATATCAATATTGCAGCAAATTAATTAACTCCTGTTCATTTTTTTGTTCATTTAAATCAGAGGGCAGGCTGTCCAACATTTCTGCAGGAGGCGGGAGGGAAGGGCACCCTTGTACTACTCCCAGCTCCAGGGCTATCTCACCCATTCCTGTGGGCAAAAACACCTGGAGTGGATCTTTCCTCCCCTTTCCCAAGATGTGGGTGTCACACCTGAGGGCCTCTTTTTCTTAAAGGCAGGATTTGAAGGTGCTGTGTAGGATATTGTGTGACAGGTTTTCAGGAGCAGGTTCCTTGTTCTTGTTGCAAGACTCCAACAACTCGCCTTTTGTTCGAACCAGGGTAAAGGACATCTTATCTTGAACAATTACAATCTCCTAAAATTACAGGCATCTGAAAAGAAGGTAGAACATAATATCACGTGCAAGAGCCAGCAGGGCTGTTCAAAGAGGATGAGAGGTGCAACATGTCCAAAGTAACGCTGTCAAAGAAAGAACTTTAGGAGAAGCTACCAAGTGTTTCCTTCAGATAGTGCATGGAATGGGTTGTTGTGCTCAGAACCATAAAACATTTATGCAGAAGGAGAGTTTAGTGTTTGCATTGCTATTTTTTCCCTTTGTACGTACTGAAAATTGCAAAAGAATAAACCTGCCTTCATATATTTAAGTGAATTATAGTTTTACTTACAGCTCTTCCACTGTGATGATCTTAGAAGTTTTCCAGTGATGTGGTTGCTCTGCAAGAGCTCGTAGACAGCAGAGAGGGGAGTTCCTTTACAGTTTTGGTTCTTTCAGGATCAGGCTTCTACTTCCAAAAGCTCATGGTCTCTGCAGGCACCAAAAGATCAGCAACCTCCAAACGATTTCACACAAATCACTGTTCTGTGTCAGGAGGGGCTAGAGGGGATGTTCAGAGCAGCATATTAAACACAAGGCAGATAAAAAATCCCACACATGCCAGGACTGGCAGGTTTCTGTCTCCCGTTTTGTTCCCAGTGAAATGTTGCATGTTTGTGACTGTGACTCAAAGTGCATTGGACATACTTTTATACTTTTTGTTTAAAAAATGATTGTGAAAGGAAACCAACAGGGTGAAGGAGAGGAAAGATGTAATCAAAGGAACTACTGAGGGAGGGGGAAGGTATTGAGAAAAGCAAACATTTTTATTCAAGAGATGTGTGCAGGTACTGACTGCCTGCATGATGATGGAGCTGCTTGGGTGGGAAAGGCCATCCCCAACCTCATTTACCAGCTTTTGGGGTCCCCTAAAAGTCACACTACTGGCTGCAAGTTGAACCTGCCTGAGGTTGTGCTGATTACTAAAATCCCCCAGTTCTGGCATTGAGCCATTACACAAGTGCAAGGTTAGGAGGAAGGATATAGGATAGGTCATGGGAGTGCCATAAGACCAATGACATAATCTAATTGAAACAGCAGCAGAGCTCTTTCCAAGCTGCTCCAATAATAACTAAGGTGGTCGTGGCCTGGCTGAACACTGGATCTGGCTGAGCCATGGGCTGACCAGAGTCTCTGGTCTCTATGGCAGCAGAAGTTGCACCTCTTCCTTCTGACACCTAACACAGGACACTGAGATGGAAGGAACCTTGGGGAAGGTCATTGTACTTATCACTCTGTGCTAAGGCAGCATCTCCTGCACCTCTACCAAGAAAACTCTACGTGGCTCTGCTGGTCTTTTCTAGAGCTTCACTGTTCTTCCTGTTGGAAAATTTTTTCCCAACACATGACTTGAATCTTCTTTGCTGCCAGCTTTTTCTTGTCCTTTTGGTCATGTGCATGGAAGACAGATTGTTCCCTTCCTCTTTGCTGCAGCCTTTTATACACTGGAAAACTTACCAAGTCTCCCCTCAGCCTTCTCTTTGGAGCAAACAACCCCACTGTGTTCAATCTCTCCTCACAAGTCATGGTTTTTAGACCTCTGATTGTTCTCCTCCTGTCCCTCTGAACTCTCTCCATTTGGCCATGCCTTTGGAGAAGCGTGGTGCCTGCAGGAGAACACAATGCCTTGGGAGAGGCCTCCCTGGCACTCAGCAAAGCACGAGCATTGCTTTTTGAGTCTTGCAGACTCTACTTCTGTTTAAACATCACAGTCTGGCATTTCCCTTTTTCTCAGCTGCTCACTATTGTCGTTGTACACTGTGATCCACAGCCTCCCATCCTCTGGTTTCTTCCCTGCACAACTCACAACTGCCACCCTGGCAATTGTTCCCTCTTTGCTGCTCGTGTGGGTTAATGCACAGGGTGGATGGAGCAAACACCTACTCCATCTCCCCCTGCCCCCAAATCCACTTAATGTCAATTTTACGCTCTTCCTACTTAATACAGAGCCTGCACATTGAGGGAATGTTGAATATCAAATGGATGGGAAGAGGTCTTTATTAAAATAACTAGGGTAGAATAACATGGCAGGTACACAGCAGTAGCACATAGGTTTGGGTTTAGGTAGTAAAACATTGGACTTTGCTCTTATTGATGGTTCTTCCTTTGAAAGTGGAAAGCACTTAAGCTACAGAAAAACAAATGTAAACTCCCAGTTATTTCTTTAGCAATTCTGGGTGATTTCCTTAAGCTGGTGTGTCTCTTGTGCTTGGCATTTTTTCCTTTTCAGAGGTAAGGGATATTCACTGGGATTATTTTGGGTTGGAAACAGCTTTCCGTGCAACATGAGAAAATTTGTTCCTCCCTGGTGCTGGTTTGTGACTGGACAATACAGATGGTGATGGGAAAGAACAATTAGCTGGAGCTGTTGGTATATATAATTATATATATCATTTGGTATGTACCATTACTGGGCCTCCAAGCAGGTCATTCCTTAGCTCCTTTGTAGTAGTTTTACCAAAATACCTTATTTATCTCCAAATCTTCTCTGACAGTTACCGAGTGCGCTTGGAAGCAGGAGGTACATCTTCCCATGTTTTATTGTAAGCAGAGGGGTATATTTAGGGTGTATTTTTTTGTGTGCACTCCCCAGCCAGAGAACATAAAGGTTCAGCTTCAAGGTGCTTGACTGAGGCGATGGCTCCTACCAGGGGAGTCAGCACATCAAAATGTGACTTTCTCTGGCAGAATAACGGAGATCTGGTACAGCACCTTCTAATTTTTCAAACAGCACAAAGTGCAATTCCAAATTAACCAGCACACCTCCACCTTAATTTTTCATTTTACTTAACCTCTCTGTGTCTGTTTCCCCATCTGTAAAAGGGAGATAATACTTACCTTCCTCACAGGGATGTTATGAGGATTAATTAATTGATGTTTGTACAGCGCTTTGAATATGCAAAGCGCTATATGTGCTAAGTATTATTATTTAGTTTAAATGCAGCTGAACAGGTTTTGAATGCTGGGAGAGAGCTCTGTCACTGACACCAATCTATCACAATGTGGCTAATGACACAGCTTGGGGAACCAGGCAGCCAATTTTCTTATTCTATGCCATAATTAGCTAATATCAATAACAAAAAAAAAAACCCTACCCCACCTTTGCAGGAATTGCAGGGATTGACCACTATGGGATCATGGCAGAAATCCCAATCTAAATACTTCACATTGGGATCAACCAGTGGCAAATGGATCTTCCTTAAAAATCACCCTGCTCAGGTAGGAATGAAGAATATGTGTGGGATTGGAAATAGGCTGTAGTGCCCTATGGAAAGCGAGCATTGTCTGACTTCAGAGCAGGAATAAAGATGAACAGAGTATTCAGGGGGGTGTGGGGGGTGGTGTCCAGCCCAGCTTGTGCAGAGAGCAGCACCTGCCCCCCCTGCATGAACACAGAAGGTCCCAAACCAGTATTTTGTTCTGTGTGTTAATGAGCGGTGGCAGCCCCAGCGGCCACGGGGACTGTCTAGCTGGAGATACAAAGGCTGGTTAAGAACTGGTAATGTGGGGTCTGTCTGTGCACTGGGGGACAGGAACTTCTTCCAAGAAATACAAGGAGAAACTCCATAATTTTTCTTTTGGCTGCAGATTTATTTCGGTTTTAGTAGTTCTTATTCAAATTCATCAGGGGTAATTAATGAAAGATATAGGAAGGCCAGCACACACCTTGGATCCTCTGTTTGTAGCTTGAATTATGTTGAGCTGTTTGGTCTATTGGTTCACTACCTCAAGCCTAGTGCAGTATTGTCATCCTTTGCTTTACAACACAGTCATTATATCCCTAAACCACATTGTGATACACTGTGGCTTCTGTTTACGACTCCCGAAACTCCCACTCCATATATCACCTGCCATAAAACCCATCAAACTGCTGCTAGTAAAATGGTGCACAGTGGTCTAAGTAGGAGCCAGGCAAATTGTGTGATACCCTACTGTGGTTAATGAGAGTGAAAATGTGGTTAGGATTTTATTCAGGCGATGTTCATTTGCAGGGCCATTGTAGTGAGGTGGCAAAGAAAAGAGTCTTTTGTTAACCTGAATGACAATATATTTTCTATTGTACGAAGTAGCTGAATGCAGAGTTTGCCAAGTTATACATCAATTGTAAATAAGTCAAACTGTGACCTTGAATGGCTACATTTTTATTGCTTGGGGGTCTTGAAAACTAATTAATACACTGGGATGTTGTAGCGACCATATGAAACCTGTTACCGGAATTTAAACCATTGTGGAACAGTTCAGACCAGTCGCTGACAACTACAAAAATCTATAAAAAGTAATCTAGATGTGTGTGTCAGGAAGAATTTTCCTATTTCCTTTTTTGAGAGCTGTTGGGATGGACGTGTCAGTCAATTGTTTAGCTTTGTAGGGAAGCAGCAGTTCTAGCAGAGGTGTGGTCAGTGCTGCAGATCCTGAAAGGAGCCACAGAGCACTGATCCAGTCCCTCCTGATTTAACCAACATTTTTAGCCCCTGAGGCCAAGGATGTACTCAGCTGCATCCACACGCTGTTTTGAACTGAACCTCTCCTCCCTGCCCTTTCTGCCCTGGTTTATGGAGGGAGAAGATCTATACATGTGGCACCAGCATCTGGCCTAAAGTTAAGCATGTGATGAAAACCCCCTCCTTGTTAAATCCTGAGTGATGTAAAAATTGTCAAAGCAGTTGTCAGCTGATTATTTTCCACTGCCCTCATCATGTTTCTGCTTGTAGTTGTCTCATTCATTAAAATAATGTAGTTTTTTGTTTGCAGTGGGTTTGGCCCCCCCAGTTTTTAATTACAAGACCACATCTTCAGAGCTATGTAGCTTGAATACAGGAGAGCCAACTTTTACTTTAGATTGAAATATGACATATATTTTGCCTTAGGTAAAAAGTTGATTTCCCTTCCCCAGTCAAGAGAAAGTAAATTAAGGAAGGCGTGTTTAACAAAACCAAAATTTTGTAGCTGCATTGTGTGTTTTTTGACTGTTTCTGCTGTTGTACAAAAAAATACATTAAATTAAAAAGGCCTATTTATAAAACAAACATTTTGTAGGCAAAAAGGAAATGCAACCATAATAAAATTGTCAGTCTCAGCGGAATGACTGTATTGTACTGGGCTTTCGAAGAAAATCAGGCTGGCTCCTTCAGAGGAAATCTGATTTCAATTTAAGAGTCTTATTGAGGAAAACAGCACCACAAAAGGGGAAATTAAACCATAAAAAGTGCATTAAGATAATGTTAAGGATCTAACTTACCACCACAAAAAAACCCAAAGCAATCTGAAGTTGAGCTATAGGAACTTTCTCCGTGGTGCTTCCTCCTGGGGGAACGTACAGCAGCCGCCCCCAGGAGGGTGGGAGGGGGTGGGAGGTGTGTGTGAGCTCTGCCTGTGGGGTGGTTCCGGTTAAGAAAGAGATGATGTAGAAATGGCACCTTCTCGCTCCCCCTATCATCCCCTTTGTGAATTCTGAGTCATAGTTGGTTAATCCACTGACTGAAAGAAGTTTTCAGTGCTTCTTTCCCCCCTGGCTTGCTTAGTGGAACCTGTAGAGCCATAGAGAGGGGGCAGGATTATTTTGTGTCTCATGCACCACCAGGAGATGAGCTGATGAAAGCACCGGTCTTGCAGTCACTCCCAGGGGTGTGGAGATGCTTTCAAGGAGAAGCAGTTCAGTTCAGCAGTGGGATTTCCTTTCTGTAGGGGTTAGGCTGAAAGCTCTTTCCAAAAGGATTTTTGTTTTAAAGCTGAATAGTGTGAAAATCTGAAAGAAACCAGAAGACGTTAATTTGATACTTCCATGGCATACAAGTGTCTTTAGAATGTCTGATTGTGTCTCTAGGGGAGTGTTGAGCAAGGTCATGCACATTCTGTTGAAGCACAAGCCATAGACCAAAAGTTACCTGGGGAGTGACCATGCTGATGGTCTGGTCTATGGAAAATAGTTTTTCTGCTCTTTCCCTTTCTTAGGGGAATGTGTGTCTGACTGCCAGGATGGCCACTGGTCTGTCGGAGGTTTATTTCCTCACCAGCTACAGAGGCTCTTCCTCAGTGCACCTGCTGGGGTGGGAGTGAGTGCTCTGCCCCATGTGAAAATCCCAAATGCTTTGTGGTACCTTCGTGGTGCATTTTCCTGAGCTGCCACTGTTGCAGCCCAGTGGGTTCCAGGTCAGCCCACACATGCAGGAGGGGATGAGGGTGTGCCCCGGCTGTGGCTCCAGCATCTCATTGTGTGCTTTACCTGGGAGTGCTCATTTTGGGTTAACTCTGCTCCTGCTGGAATCCCTGTGGTCCTGTTGGTTGCTTGAGGAAGTCCTTCCTCAAGCATTTTTCATTCCAGAGGAATGCTGCCTGTCTGAGTTCCAAGTGTCCACTTTCTGAGCCTGCACAGGAGGGTGGTGTGTTATCTCCATTTTGTTGTGAGGAAACAGCAAGTAGAGGGGTTAAGTGGGTTGAGATTGTGGGTATCCCTAAACAGCATGGACCATCTTATCCAAAGTGTTTGCTAGAATTTGGGAAATAATGAAAGTGCCTTCATGGATCAGCTGCTGGGAAGGGTTTAGGTGTCATAGTTCTTGCCATGAAGCAGAAAAGCAGATGGTGACTTCATAAGGTCACTTCCTACTTTTAAAGTGCTTTCACTTGTATTAGATTTTATCCAGGTTTTGACCTGGAGTGTGCCTGCCCTAGCTGGGTCTGTCATACAGATTTTGTGAGGAAAAGAAAACAGATATTTGTAAATGGGTAAAAAAAGCAAACTCAAATAAAGCCACCATTGCCCTGGAGTGCAAGGTGATGGGATGGATTGGCACACAGCAAACCCCAGCCTCTGTTTGATTTGGAAACTCTGATCCTGTGTCTGCACCACACCGATGCAGTTTGCATGTGTCAACACTCTCTCTTCCATGTGCCTCATGCAGTGGGAAAACTGTTGTCCCGTTTTGTCCTGTCCCAATTAATTTGATTCATAAAAATAGGAACCTGCAGCCTGCAGTTGCTGTGGGAGTCAGACTCTTTAGGTGTCAGGGGGACTTCTGGCAGAGGGAAGCTGGAGAGCTTGGCAGAACCTTTGTGCATCCAGAAATGGGAGGAAGTTTTGAAGAGAGCAGAAACATAAACAAAAATAAATAAAACATAAACATAACCCCCTAAACTGAAACATACTCATGCATTTACAATCATCAAAATCCCAGGTTAGGCAGATGAAAGAGATTTCAGAGTGTTACAAGTCAAGCAATAATAGCCCTGGGACATTGGCTGGTCTATTCTATTATGTAAAAGTCTCATAGCCTTGTAATGGTTCCACAGATTAAGAAGTGCTATGTACCAGCTCTAAATATTTCTTCAAATTAAGACTTTCTGCTTCTAACTGAAATCTCTGCTGAATACAGTGGTATAATAGGGTGCCCTGTTCCATCTGTGTAAATAACACAGAGAGATTTTCTCTTGTTGAAATACCTGCACTAAGAAAAAAAAACCCCAGCAATAACTTGAGACTTCAAAGGTCTAACTTCAAAAGATTTCTTGCATTCTGCTTGACGGGACAGCATCTTATGCACACATGCTTTTTCACTGCTAAATGCCTTAATAATGAGCTTGGGTTCAGGTTTTGTGAATCAGAGCCAAGTAACTCTGTTTTATTATATTTGCTGGGAAATGAACTAGCTCTGGGTAATTAGGAAAGCAATTTTATTAGCATCTATTTCATAAAGATTGTTTTTTAATCAGAGTCAGAACTTACTAGAAATGATTCTTTTATTTTTATTGCACGGGTCTCTTGAATGGTGCAGGCTGCCTTGGGTCTTAACCCACAGCAAACTCTGCCCACTGAAGGCAGGAGTATCACTATTAATCTGTAATGGTGCTATAAAATCACCTTAGGATGGTAATCCCCTAAATAACGCTGCAGAAACTAATAATTACTGCACTGTGCTTTACTGCATGATGCCACCCTGGGGCTAAATTATAACTGTCCACTCCTTCCTGCACCAGAAAGAACACGAGGAGCTGCTTTCCTCTGCTTCTCAACACAAGCTGTGCAGAAGCAACAGGAGCCATCTCAAAGCCACAGGGAGAGCTGGAGGAGCAGTTACAAACAGGGTGTTGGGCTTCAGAGACAACGTAGGGACCAGGAGAGGAGATTTTGGTTCCATTCTGTACTTGGTTTTTATTTCCTGTAAGGACTTGACCCTAAATTAGGGATGGTGCTGGAAGAAGCAGTGCAGTGGTAGGAAAGAACAAGGAGGGCACCTTTTCTCTCTGTGGAGGTGTTTTAATAGAAAAAGGAAAGGCCACTGTACCCACCAAAGAGCTGATGGTTTTGTTCACTGGCCAAACTACAGGGGGAAAAAAAAATCAGGCTTAAAATAATCATCATGGCAAAACACCCACCCAAACCTCTGTTTTCTCAGAGAAACAGGAAGAGAGATTTGTATTCATCTGAATGAAAAGTGTTGGTTTCATTTGTAAATCTTCCTTTATTATTTAATATAATCAGATTGCTAAGCATAAAAAACGATTTCAAATTGCAAAGTTAAACTGCTTTTTGAAAGTGTTTTTAAAAAACACTTTGATATTTCCTTTTTTTTTTTTTTTTTTTNNNTTTTTCTCTCTGTGGAGGTGTTTTAATAGAAAAAGGAAAGACCCCTGTACCCACCAAAGAGCTGATGGTTTTGTTCACTGGCCAAACTACAGGGGGAAAAAAAATCAGGCTTAAAATAATGATCGTGGCAAAACACCCACCCAAACCTCTGTTTTCTCAGAGAAACAGGAAGAGAGATTTGTATTCATCTGAATGAAAAGTGTTGGTTTCATTTGTAAATCTTCCTTTATTATTTAATATAATCAGATTGCTAAGCATAAAAAACGATTTCAAATTGCAAAGTTAAACTGCTTTTTGAAAGTGTTTTTAAAAAACACTTTGATATTTCCTTTTTTTTTTTTTTTTTTTTTGGTAATTAAGGAATAATATCTTGGGGGGTTTTTTTGGTGGAAAGATCT
>VYZS01041101.1:0-23081 GCA_013400695.1 Neodrepanis coruscans | reverse complement strand
TTTTTTGAAAGTGTTTTTAAAAAACCCTTTTATTTTTCCTTTTTTTTTTTTTTTTTTTTTGGTGAATGAAGGAATAATGACTTGGAGGTGTTCTTAGCTGCAAACCTCTGCATGTCACAGGGAGTAGGTTGGCAAAATCAGGGCTTTTGACTTGGAGCTCTGTGGTCACTGTGGAGCAGAGACAACTTGGCCGTGGCCCATCCTGGGGCTGGGACACCTTCTGATCCAGGACAGTCATACAGACAAGTGTCTTCTGCAAAATGTACACCTGCACTTGTGTTCTTCTTGCAGACAGACTCTGGGTTAGAGGCAGCTGGATTGGATTTGGATTCGTTCTTGTATCTCCTTTTGTTTCTTGCAAGAGTAGGTTTGTACTGGCTTAGCAATAGTGAAGGAATGGGTGAGAATGTAATGGAAAGAGTGGGAGGATCTTTTATGCAGAAGAAGGAGTGGGCTGAACTTCCAGAGGTGCTCAGCAGGGCTGCCCACGTACCTGCAGAGCAAAGGCTGCCTGTTTGAAATAGCAGGCATCTGGAAAAAGGCAATTCCCTGCCTGGCTCCCTCATCCCCAGCGTTTTTGGGAGTGCAGTTATAAAGTTTCTAAATTTGGTCCCGTACAGCGACTCTCTGGAAGGGAGACAAGAGCTGGGAGGAGAGATGTCCCTTTTGGTTTGGGAGTCTGGGCAGAGAGGGAGAAACCACCTCAGTGTGTGCTCAGCCAGTTCCAGGGAAAAGCACAGAGCACCAAATCTGGAGCTTGACCTGAACCTGTTCACGTTTTGGAGGCCTTTGGGGAGTTTGTTTCAGGCCAAATCAGTATGAGATCAAGGAGAAAGTTTATATCAATTTTGAATTGCCTGAACAAAGCAAAAAGTTTTTAGGACTAAAAAGGGAGAAACATATGTTACACATGAGAAAAACAGCTTATCAGGAAGAATATGGAGAGGCTGAAGTGACTAACGATGAGGTTTCTGAGACTTTGCCACAAGAATTTTATAAAAGGAGGCTCCTGAAAATCTTTCAGATGGCTGTAGAGTGATCTCATTCTCCAGGCAGAGAAAGATTACAAACAAGAGTATATTTTCCAACCTTTTTTTTCCCCCATTTATACTTTATAAAGCCAATTTCATTTGGACAAAACCATTTTAAACCCCTCAATTCTGTAGATGTCAAAGCCCACATCTCAAGAGAGGGATTCAAGCCAAAGGCCTCAGGCAGGGGTGCCTTCTGTCTTCCTCATGGTCCGTGGCCTCATCTGGTGGTACCTGTGGTCCTGCACACTGTTGGTTGCAAACCCATTGGGTGAAGGTGAAGGATAAATGGTTGTAAGAAAGGGAAAAACAAAAGAGCAGTGAAGTGAAAGAAAGAGGAAGATGCAAATCCCTCTTCCCACTGTGCTCACAGCAAGGACAGCTACTGCTGCCTCCCTCTCCCAAAGTTTGAGTGCTTAACTTTGCTTCCCAAATACAGAAGTATTTTGGTTCACATACACATCCATCCATACATATACATAAAAGTATATATATACACACCCACACACGAAGAACAGCAATCAGTTTTATTCCTTCGCTTTGCAGCCATCAGTAAATTTAGTATATTCATGTGAATAGTTTGAAAAACATGTCCTGTGATCTGAGTAAAAGGGAAAATATACCCACAAGATGATCCAGTGTGTGTAAAAATAAGCAGCTTGATTGCTCTTACATGTTCTTCTTTTTTGCAAGCAAAGAGAAATGCAGAAAAATTGCCACATTTCATCATGTAGGACAAGGGGGCCCAGGTGACACCCTGATCAGGTGTGCATGCATAATCATTCCCAAAATAATCACCCTTTTGAATAATTTCACTCCAAATATTGCAGCTTCAACTTATTCTCTGCAAGTGACTCATAAATCTTTGCCATGAATGTGAATCAAGTTTCAGAGCCGCAGGCTCAGGAGCTTGTTGGATTTATTCAACTTTAGTCTTTATTTATAGACATAAAAGTGTATTATTGGTTGTAACATCCAAACAAAGGAAAACAGATTGTAAGCATCCATTAACATTTTCCCAAAAGGGAAATCTGGAGTTTCTCCTGGGTCTTTCAGTCTCTCCCTTGTAATATTAAGATGATGTCATAAACTCATAATTACTTTGTGATGCTCTTATGTACTCTGTAGTTGCTTGTACAGAGATGGTTATTTATTTTCTGAACAGAAAAACTGAACAGTACAAACAGGTGGAAGGAAGGATATATGTCTTCGGTGGTTTAAGATTTGAAGGACCCCAACATTTTTATTTCATTCTGTTGCAATAATTTCCTCTGGTGTATGCAAGGACACAGGTGTTTTATGTAGCATTATTAAAAAATGTTTAATTAATATTCAGGTATAGGATGCAAACCTTTTATGACTACTCCATAATGACTGGAGCAAAGAGCAATTTGGGGAGTACTAATGTTCAGAGAGTGGAGTCTTTACTGCCCAATCACTCCAGGTTCCTTCCAAAAATCTCTCTCTGAATTAGTGGTGGACTTAATGCTTTAATGAGGATCCCAGATCACAAAGAAAAATGTATGAGTATGTGGAGGGGAGGGAGGAAGGAGCCAAGCCATGAATCTGGGGAACTCCAAACCTTGGCAGGTACTGAGGGCAGGACCAAGCAGTGCAAGGGGATGGGTGTGAGCTGTGGACACTTTCTGAGTGTGGGGCTTCCCAGGTACATCCTTGTTCAAGGATAGGACAGAAAATTGTTTCAGAGTTGTATTTATCCTGTAGCATTTCTGACCTATGGAACAGGCTGATGGAGTGCTGACTGGGTGACTAGAAATTAATAATTGATCTGGTTTTCTTTCTCCTTCTCATGTAATGGTGGGCAGGTTTTGATTTCCTCAGATGTATTTGTTATTCAGCAATAGAAAATAGATTTTTATAATTCCACCCCTTCCTCCCCAATTGACTGACTAGATTTCCCAGACATCTGGATTTGGCTCAGGGAGCTTGAGCTCTGGGCAGCACACAAGGGAGAAGGGGATGGTCCCCTCCTTCCTGGGACATGAGCAGGGCTGCTGAGGTGGGACAGGACCTGCATGTGTGTCAGGTAAATCAGGTTAATCTGTCACAGATTAGCCACAGGGTTCTGCAAACCTTCCCCGGGCTGGAGTGCTTGGAAATCTGTTACTCAGTGGGATAAACCCTTCCTTACTGTTTTCTGCCCTAGTCTGGTGAAAGGTACACGAGCAAATCCCTTTCCCTGGGAGTCTACTTGGGGTTTGGACAAAAGTTTTCTGCAGGATGGTTTGCTCAGTGGAGGTGCACAGAAAAAAGAAAAACCTTTCAAAAGCTGGTGAGAATATTCAGGAGTGTATTCTGTTCCCATTACTCAGTCAAAGCTAATTTGATGGGGAAGAGAAAAATCTCTTCCTTCCTCAGCAAGGAGCATAAATATCCATTTCAAAAAATTCTTGAAGGACCTAAGGTCTCTTTTTACTCATGGCTAACCATTTTAATTTCTGACCTCTTCTGCTTGACTGACTGCAGACCATTCCATGACCCTTTAGGATTCCAACACTGAGATTTATGTCCCAGCCCAAATTTCTGTGAGTTACTGTTAAACTGAGCCTCAGAATTGGAAGGTGGCCTTTTAGTTTCCCCTGTGCAGCTTTCCATGCTTGTCTCTTCCTAGTCCTTGATTTAGGCTCGATGGATATAATTTTAACCATTCTCTTCAACTCCACATGGACGTGTATAATACATATCCCTGTGTTTTACACGAACTGCACGGGACTCAGCTCAGTGACTTTGTTTCATTTCTCTCAGAATTTCCCCTAGACTTCTGGATTATCAGTGCTTCTTATTTTGGTTACATAGTTGTTTCTTTTTTAAAGTTAAAATGATTACAAAGTATTTAAGAGTTGGCTTTCCACATTCATCATCACTTACTCTGCCTATGCAGAGAATTACGTTTTTCTTGTCTTTGTACTCCACTTTTTCTGCTTGAGGAGGGCTTGTTTTTATCTTGCCATGAGTAATTTAGGGCCCTGGCCAGGCTGGGGAGTGCAGACTCCAACTCGAGCTGACTGTGCACTTTGGCTGCTTGATCTTATATCTCCAAATTAAACCCAGATCTCCAAAGACAAACCTGACACTGCACAAATGAGTGGGAGGGAATGTATTAAAGCACCAGGAGTTCACCTGTGCTCTCTTCATTTCCCTGTCAGGAAAGCTGTCATGGAGAGATACCACTGGAAAAAAGCTCCTTTACTGAAGGCACTGGCGGTGAAGCTCCTGCCCCTCCGTGGGCTGGGCTGGGCTGGTCACAGGCGGCTGCTGCTGCTTCACAAAAGCTTGGCTCAAAGTCAGCATTTCCTATTTCCTTTGCTTTCCCCCTCAGCCTTTGGTGTTACCAACAGGCTCACAAAGGTGCCAGACTGAGAAGGGGAAAGAGTAACTTTCCTCCCCATCTCTCAGTGCCTCAAGCTCCTTTTGCACCAGGAAAGAGGGAATTTAACTGATATCTCTGAACCTTGAATAGATTCCTCCTTCCAGCTTTCTTACTGACATAAGACTTATTTGGAGCATATCTTAAAGCTAAGATTGATTTCTTTGAGTGTCCTCCAAGTACATATATCTCTGTTTTCTCTCTTTTGATGTTACCTCTCTTTTTTCCTTCCCTGTACCATTTTCTTTGAGGGCAACTACTGTCTGGTGCTACACTGGCCAACCTGATAATCAAAGTATTGAGCAGTCACCCAGGACTCTCCCTGAACTTGCTGTTTACTTGGGATTTTCTCTGGGATTTATTCCCCACTTCTCTCTGGGTTTGTTAGCATTGGGTGTGGATGTGAGCCTCTCTTTATAGTCACTGAGAAGAGGGCTTAGAAATATTATCTAGTTTTGATTTTCCTGGCATTTCCTAGGGAGTTCTTTAGCAGACCTTTGTCAAAATGCTGTGTGTCCAGAGCAGCCATTTCTCCAGTGTCCTGGGAGCTGGGCACTGTTCACATTGCTCAGATCAGAATGGCAGTGCATGGATAAGGGAGTCTTTTTGTCACTATGGTGATGTGCCAACCCCATAGATGTTATTTTACTATTAGAAATTAAAAACTTACTCACAGATTGCAAGGCAGAATTTTGCTTCTGTGTGTTCATTTAAGACTTAGCCTCAAGTATTAATATAAAATATAAAATTGTGTCCTTTCCACTGAAATCCAGTGTGGTTACAAGGTTCTAATAAATATTATGTCCTTCCATCATGCAATTAAAATTTTCCACCTCATTTCACAATGCAAAACACTCACATGTTGTCAATCATTTTGAAACATGATTTTTTGACATCATATAATTTCACTTCATTTTTCAGACAGACATCACACCGGGAAATTATATAAGAAAGGATCCTATTATATCTTTATTTTTCCACCAAATTTCACCTTCAAATACAGACATTTGTGTACATTTCAGTAATTCTGACAATAAACTTTCAAGGAGAAACGAATGGCATCTCCGTAGCCGGAGATCAGCATATGGAGTTTCCTGCTCTTCAGAGACTGCGGCTCCGGCTCCGGCACCTGGTTAGGAACCGCTGGTGTAGCCACGGGAAGTTTGCAAGTCTTGATGCACGAAGTGAAAAGGTTGCTGCTTGAAACAGATACCACCTGGGAGGCAGGGAGGGAAACATATGCATATTTTTGAACTTTCCTGTGTTTAGCAGTTAGCAGACACTAATGAATTGCCAAACAGCCCTGATTTAAAATGTAGTAGTCAAAAGCAAGGGTACCTGCTGCTTGTCAGGTAGTCCACCTGTTCAGGAAACCAAAGTGCCCCTGCCCTGTGCCAGGAGAAAAGCTGCTGCTGTTTCAAACCTCTGCTCTGGTGTGTGCGTGTCTCTGTGTTGCTTCCTATCATGTGAGTCAGAAATGTAATAGAATATCTCAGGCTCATTATGGAAGTCTGGTATTAAGCAACAGATTTTGATCACAGTTGCGTGTAAATCTGGGGGAAATACAGCCTGTTTGGAATTTGTAAGTGCTCAGATATAGGCTGGCAAACTAAGAGAGGAGCAAACCAGGCACGTAGAATTAAAAGAATTAAACTTTTGGTGGTAGCTGGGTTAGCTTTCAGATATCCTCTCCTGATTTGTGATGTCCTTGGAAATTCACACCTGGTCCAAAAACCTCCTCGCTGTCTCTCAGGGCTCAGCTGGAAATGGCAGCACATTGCCAAGAGATGTCTGAATCTCCTCCACCTTTCTAGATTTAAATGCTGTGATGGGGATGTTGCTTCCAGGAAAGGTGGTCCTGATAGGTTCTATTAAAGGGCTGCTGGCTCACACAGCCAAGCAGCTGCTGTTCTGCTGAGGGAGCTCTGAGCAAACAGAGCTGCTGACCTACGAGAAAACCCATTGCAGGTAGTTTAATATGAAGTGTTTAAATCTGTGCTCATTGGAGTCAAGACTAGAGAGCCTGTGCTTGGGGAGCACAGATAAACCTGTGCTGTCCCTCACAAAGATACTGGGAATGCTCTCCACAGACAGACAGATTGTGCTGGATGACCAGGAGCTGCATGTGTTGGGAAGTGCTGCCTCTTAACCTGCTGGGATCAAACTTGGTTTTAGAGTTTATGGTAATAAATAACAATACTGTGCTGACAGAGGAGACCAGCAGAGGCTGGAATGCTGCCCCACATTCCTTTCCTGACCATGAGGCTGCTGCTTTAAGTGATTGAGACTGTTTCCAATTCTATTTTAGATGGTGTGTGTCTGGTAATTGTGCTTTGACCAAGACTTTGGTGACAGAATTATTCCCAGGCATCACATTGATTCACAAAGACTTTGTAGCCTAATGGGGTTCAGTTCTTGCTTTTTTTTCCCCTCCAAAAGCAGCTGATACTTTGGTGAAACCAGGGAGAGGTGTGAGGAGTGCTGGAGACCCTCAGTTCATGAACAGCGTTCCAGCAGAAGAGACAAGCACCTGGAATGCTGCTGTGTGGGAGCACGTGGTGCTCCAGAGAAGCCCTGCACAGGCTTGTTGATGGGCAGACGTGTCAGACATGTCTGGTGGAGATCCTCACTGAAGCTGTGATGCTGCATGGAACACTCCTATGGCAAAAACACCTTGGCAAAGCTGACTGCAGTGCCCATCTCTGCTGTGGTGGCGGGAAGGAAAGTGGCTTTTAGGGCAGCTGGGATTAAAAGAGGAGACCCCCCCAATGTGGTACTTTGGTACTGACTGATAGCAGAGGGCTGAGGGAGGCAGCACTGGTTCCTCTCATCACTCAAGGTGGCCCTGTGAAAATTAGTGATGATCTGGTGGTAGAAGTGCAGGGAAAGCAAGCAAGCAGAAAATCATGAAGAACGAGAGAAGGTTGTTACCACTTCCTTCCTCAAAAGGCAGCACAGCTTAGGGCTGGGATTCAATAGGAAGTTGCTGCAGCATAAAAAGCTCCCACCCATCAGCTGAGCTGTACTCACCACTGGTGTGCATCCTCTTAGCCCGCAACACTTGTAAAGTAGCATCGTTTAGCTTAATTTTTTTTAATTTGAGGCTTAAACTACCTTTTGGGACTTTGGTGTGGGTTCAAGGGGTGTTATCCCTGGTGGCTGCAGGGACGTGCTGAGGGTCAGGGAGCTGCATGTCAGGATGGTGCGTTTTCAGCCTCTAAACTAACTCAGTTCTTATATAACACCAGCTCTCAGTGGTCAGATTGGTTTTACCGCAGAGACGCAGGGAAGTAAATACTCCAGTGTAAGTGCAATGCAAATGATTTCTCCGGTCCTGATCCTGAAATCACTGGGGTGTGTGGTATAAAAACATGCGAAAAATTAGTCTAATGAACGACAAGATGGATCTTTCAAGGGGTCCCTTATGATTTTAACATGAAACGTGCTTTCCCTGAACTGGGGCAAGGGTGCTGAGCTCCTTGCAATTCATCCCCCCGCCGTGAGCACACTCTCAAGGCATGAGCAGCATCTGGGGACCCGGGTTCTCGTGCACGAGCACAGCCCTGTGATTTGCAGGGAGGGGGGTGTTAATTCAGAGATCCGTCCTTCAAAGCAGGGAAATGATGAGGTAAGAAATCTTTCTGTATTTTGAATATATATATATGTACACACATATAAATATAGATGAGATTATTCAAATGCAGCTTGAATATATTTTGCCTAATCCATACAGAGTTTTATCAATATTTCTTTGTTTATTCTCTTTCATGCCAGCTGCTTTCTTTATATATTTCCATTTTGTACATTTTTCAGAGTGATTGGATCATGTTGCACACACTTCTATTGAAATATTAAGTGTTTGCAATCCCCATTCATAGGCACCAGCTCTGTTATTATGATCCATCATTTCGAAATCCACATATTTGAAAAAAGAGAGCTTAGCTGGCCCTTGAGTAGCAGAGAGCATTAGACCCAAGGAATCTCATTCGTCTTGTCAATAATCTATGGATTAACACCACCAAATTGTTTTTTTTGCATTGGCATATCCTCACTGTGTATTTTTAAATGAAATGAGCGTGTGGAAGCCCCAGTGAGGTGAGATCTGAGGAAGGTTTGTAGTGGTGTCAGCAAGGAAACAGAGAACTTCTCCTTTGTGTCCAGCTCCTGAGGATCTCATGCTGGGTTTGGTTTGGCTACTGATGATTCCTGGTAGTGGTCAGGAGAGGAGAAAGGAATCCTGCCATGGCCAGGGCCTCTTGCGCCTCACCCAGGGGCCAGGGCAGCTTGTTGGTGTTATCTGGAAGGGAACAGCCCTTCCTGTGCTTGTGGTTTTCGTTGCCAGCCAACCTCCACGAGGATTCATCCTTGTCCGTTGCTCAACTACGATGTGTTTCAGTAAAAAAATTCTCTTTTGCTCACTTAGCACATCCCAGTGGGATGTATGAAGGTGCAGACATGAGGCATGAGCAGAGGTGTTGCAAGGCAGGTGTGGTACATGTAAAATTTATACAAGACGAACCCGCAATGTGATTTATGAGCATCTGAGATAAGGACAAGCTTGGTAATGGCAGGGGTCTGCTGGTGGCCACAGCAGGCTCTGGAGGTGGTGTGTGACCATCACCTTTGAGCCTCTGTGCCTTTGTTGTGTTCGCCTGAAGTGCAATGAACCAGCAGCAGCTTTTTGGGCAGGCTCTGACCACTCCTTGGCGAAGTTCTGCGCCCCAGCACGAAAGGCTGGCGAAGCCACTGGTGCCACACTGGTGCCTCCTGGACATGCCAGTGTGGGGCAGAGCACCCCCCGAGCTGCCAAAATCTCCTCCTGGCCTTTGTTTGTGGTGTCTGGGGACAGACCCGTTGGAGAGGGCAGGAGGGCTGCGGTGCCGGTGTGGGGACTGTCACCAGGCGGGCTCGGCGTTGCCATTCATCACCGGCGACGGGCCGTGCCGCGGCAGCGTCACCTAGCAACGGCCCAGCCACGGCAGGCGGGACTTCATGGGATTTTTAACATAAAAATAAGGCAATAGTTTAGAAAATTTGCATTTTTATTTTAACAAATGCGAATATTCGGGCGGCGGGGCTGGGTGTTTTCTCGTTGCATCCCCGTGACTCACAGCACTGGAGCGGTGTTTCTGCCGTGATGAAACGGGTCTGTCCACGCCGTGGGTACCAGGATTTAAGCTTGAACTTGACACTGTGCCGTTGCCTTACCCTGATTTGTCTTCTTCCCCCCCCTCCCAACATTCATGCTATTAAACAAAATATAATTAAATTACAAGGTGGGCTTTTTTTATGTAACTTCTACTTCTGAGGCGGAACTTTCAGGTCTAATTTTTTTTTAATCAGGTGGAAGAGAAGGCAAAGAAGTATATAAACTCAAATTATCCCTTTCCCGCACTTTTAAAACATCTTTAAGATTGCAGAAGTCTTCTGAGCTCTATATTGGCAATTCATGGTGTGGCAACTCACTGCAAAATTGGCTTGTTCACTTTTGCTGATTGAATTTACTGATTGTTAATGTGTATAAAAGTGTTACATACTTTTGAAGTAATCTCCTGCTAAAGGATTTATAGGAAAGACTATTTAAATGTCGTAGCATTTTCTCTGTTGTTATGACAGCATTATTGAGTAAATAGTTTAATTTTAGTGCCCTAGTTAAAAAAGATCCATAATGACCACCACATAAATCGTTTGCTGTTTTTATTTCTATATTTAGTTCCCCCCACACATACTGGAGTTGAAAATAGGCTGGTACCTAAGACATGAATTCTGTTAAATATTAAAGAGATCTCATCAATGATTTTATTAGTCTCAGTACTCAGTGAAGGCCACACTGACATCTGAAGTCTAATGATTTTTTTAATATATTTAAAGCCTCGTACTGCACCTTTAAATATTGAACAATATTGAAAAATATAGAAGTACTTTTTTGTATATTAGCTTTAGGCAGAACTGTTGTATGATTTCCACTCCTTTCATGACATTGTAATGATGTTACCACATACAACTTTATCTTGCATGAAAAGGTGAAGTCATGAGTGATTTCTCCAATTTAAAAGCACTCAACCCTCACAGTGCTAGAAATGAATATTTTGCATATATTCATGCAACAATGATTCAATTTAAGATTTCTATTTTCAAACATTGCTTGAAACCTTCGGTATGTTAGTAGTAAAATTGCCAAAATGTGTAATAAGATTTATTATAGATGAGTAGCATTTTATTTAGTATTTCATGTTAACACGCTTTTAGGGTTACCCTGGTTTAGCAGAAGAATTCATCTTTCTTTTCTAATCAGAGCTAACACTTTATTGTATTATTAAGATACACTTACTGTGCAATTGTATATCATTGCAGGAGCAGAGTTTTCTCTGCCTGGCAAACCTGTGCCTGGTTGATGCACAGCGCCTGCCTCCTGCACCCCAACCCACTGCTCCGTACTCTGCTGCTCCCCTTGCTTTCCTTATACTCTGCTTTTTGTTTTCCTCCTAAAAGACCATCTTGAGCTCAGCACTGACACACACCAGGTCCCTCCTCTTCTCTCTGCTCAGCCAGACCTCAGCTCTGCCCTCAAACCACCGACAGCAGCAAACCCTGTGCTGGGAGCACCACTCCAGCGATCAAAATACAAAGCACCTGGAGTTTGTTGTGAAGCTTCTTTTTGTAGCTTCCTCATCTGCCCATCGTGCCGTCTGCCGTGGAGGTGATAGGTAGGAGCCACTGTTTGTCTGAGCATCTGTGGTTGGGGCAAGTGTGTCAGTGCCTTTTGATGCTTGCACTGACACCACCAGCTATTGACTCCATGGCGTGTGTGGTGTTGAGGCTGTAGGAACTGGGAGATAAAGCAGGACAGCGGATGTTTAACCCAAAGCAACGGGCATTTTGTTTCTGCAGCCTTTTGTGCTCTGGGGAGGTTGCATCCCTATCAAAGTGGCATCATCCTGCATACACAAGCCTGTTATTTTCATGACTTTAGTGATTAAGGAGTGGTAAGGCCAGGCCTGAAAAATTCCTGTCACTCTGATCCTCTGACCATGATCCAAATCCCGGTGCCTTTTTTTGTTTCCAGTAATCCCTTTACACTTAGCCCCAGTGCAACCTACTGAAGGAAACGACATGTCCCACAGGTAAGGGGAAAAACACTATTAAAATTCAAGTGTGAGGGATGAGCTGCTGTGCTGGAGTGATAAATATGTTTACATCTTTTAAAAGTTGTAACTCAGCACGGATGAGCGTCCCCCCTTTCACATCCACGTTTGATTCACAAACAGAAAGAAATGATCTACTATTAGGAAAGATTTCTCTTTGACTGGGGAGCTGGAGATGGTGGTGAGAGTGGCTTTCATAGATGAAAATAATTGTACACTTTTTGTATTATTATTTTTGGCAAAGAGCTAGCGTTTCAGCTTTCCAGCGTATTACATCATTACTTTGTATAATGCATCATAATGATAGAGTGAATGGAAACGAAGAAATGCCAGCTTCTGTTGCAAGTTTAAAGACAGACACACATTTTCAGCTGGGAAAGCTGCTGTTCAGCTAAGTGTTTTCCTAGATGAAACAAAGCTGCAATCCCACTTGGCATTCGCATTAATTGTGGACTTGCCAACAGGCCAGTTTCACTGGTGTATAAATTAGTGGAGAATTATTCAACTCATCTCAATAACTAAGAGAATATCCTCATAAAGCTTGCTGAGCTGTAAGACATTCCCCCTCCCCCCCACTTTCCAGGGTATTTTGCACCCTATACTTAGAAAAATCACAGAATTTGCATGCTGTTCCAAAAAAAAAAAAAAAAAAAGGAAAAAAACCCCATACAAAGAAAGGCATCGGATGTACTGATAGCCCAGCAGAGCAATGTGGTGACTCTCTGCATAAAATACCAAGTTTGTATTGATCGGAAACTGTCCAAATTAAGAGGGAATTTTCTGGTTTGTTGTTTGAGTTTTGAGTTTGGGTGTTGGTTTGGTTTTTTTGTTTTGAAATTCAGCTAAAAATACGAGGGGGAAGTGGCTGTAAAATGTGCCTCGTTGCCATCGTCAGGCACCCGACATTTCTTGTCTCTCCATCGGAACAAGAGCCCGGGAAGTGCAAACTTCCCCAAACTGTCCTGCCAACAGGCCTTTCTGACCTAAAGGGGGATCACCTTTATGGTGACAGGATAATTTGATCTCTGTGCCATCTAATCCTTATTTTCTTTACGGAGGCTGCCAGCAAGGGTGCCAATTAGTGCCAATTGTGATGGTGGCTTTTGTGATGCAGACACCTGCCCACTAGGAATTGGACTGGTACCACCAACACACATATGCCACTAAACAGCTGTCAGATGGTAATGACTTTTTGGAGTAGAAGAAAAGGGCAGAATTTCATTCTGAGGCAATTTTCTGAGAAAATTTTGCGATTTTTCACCTCTCTCTTTCTCCCGTCATTTTGGGTATCTGAATTCCAGGCTTCTAATGATTAAAAGAAATGTGAATTGTAAAGTATATCTCATAGCACCAACTGCATCCCAAAAACCACGTGGCCCAGATGAGCAAATATAGAGTAAGAAATTATATTGATGATATTCTTATTATTCAAAATCATATTTTACACTTGTTTTCTGAAGTTCATTCCTTATTCAGGTTAGTTATCCCAGCAACAGACAAATGAAATGCTGTGTTTTCTTTTACCCCTCATCTGAGATGTAACCTCTCTTTTTCTGGCTAAATTAAAAGAAAGAATTCAATATAAATATCAAACAATTAATTTTCTTTCTTTTTTTTTTTTTTCTTTTTGGATGACAGAGTGAAGTGCTTTGCAGCACTTCTGCTGCTCATGCCATCACAGGCATAACAGTTCAGGATGTCTCTTAAGCTTTTATTAAACTCTCTTCTAATTTTCGGTCAAATGAACAGCCCCTTCTTTGATGCCTGAACAGTTTACAAGCCTGCTTTATCCCTGAGTAATTACATGTGCATGTGTGTGCTTGTGGAAGTGTGTAGACATCCATCTGTACAGACACATGCACCTTGAACTGTAACTTTGGGGTAGTTCTAGCAGTAGGGCCACGAGTGGGTTGGATCTCTTTGTGGCAGGTGGGAGTTTCTGCTCCGCGGTGTTGGGGTTCATCGTAGCCCAAGCAACGGGTCCATCGGTGAGGAGCCGAGCACAGGTTGGTGTTAAGGCTGTGGGTGGGAAGTGTGAGCAGTGTCTCACAGGAGATACTTGGCACTGTGTAAGGAGGGGCCTTCAGAGCTGTAAAGAGGATTCCTGTATCCTTTCCAAGGCTTGTGAGTTGCTGCCGAGAGCTCCCGACGCCTGATAGTCCAGCCAGAGGCCAGACGCTGGCAATTAGTGCCATCCTTCAGCGCTCAGCCAACACTCACTGCTGCTGCAGCCTTTGCTCTGGCAGGTGTCACACCTTGATTAGTGCAATTGCTTATTGGCATCAGCCACTGGACGTGGCTCCTGCTGGATGTAAAAAGGAAACAATCCTAAATAAACACAGCCAAGGTTGGTGCGGGGAGATAGAGAATGGTCTAATGCTTTGAGGGAAATTCAGTCACGTTTGAAGAACATCATCATTGCCATGTAGATACATAATATGCATAGAGAAAGTTTGTATGAAGGTTTTCAAGTGAGTTGAAACTAGGCAGGGTCACTGCTTTTTATTAGTGTTGTTGCTGAGTTCTGGGCCACTGTTGCTTGTTGCTGTTTCCAAGGAATGTAAAACTCTGTTACAGCTTGGACCAGCTCTTTTATTGCCTTCCTATCTGTTTCTCTTCCACTTTTTCCTTCCTCAAACACTGACTCTTTTAATGCAGCTGTAACTGGCTGTGGGCTCTGCCATAGAGAGGAGAGAGTTTGCAGATGAACTGGCAGCACTTTCTGGGTTTGGTCGTGGAGAGCTGTGACCCACAAGGAATGTTGCTGTACTGTCACCAGAACATACTCTGAAATTTCACAGATTTGAAAGGAATGGCAACCAGGGCAACCAGCACTCGGGTTTGGGAGAGGTGACAGGAAACCTACAGGGGCTCAATCAGCTGTTTTAGTTTCTTGGTAGCTTTTGACCGTGTGTTTTTCTCCACCAGTTAGTTTGTTAAGGGCTTTCAAAACATTTTCTCTACATCTTGGGGCTGTTCCAAGGCTTCTCAGTTAGAGAGAACAACAATGGAGCTCAGATTTTTGAAACTTCAGCCCCTGTTCTGGCACTTAAACTAAATGTTGTCTTTACAAAGGCTGCAAATCCCAGCCGTTCCTTTCCTGACACTGATGGTCAGATTGTCGAGGGGCTCCTCAGTTAAGTTTTCTTTAATGCACAAGGCACATTATCCTTGAGTATAAAAATGCTCTGCACTGGATTGTGCTGCTGTTTTTTTGGGTGGGTGAGTAGTTATTTGCCTGGGTGAGCAGTGGGTGCAAAGTCCAGCCCATTTTTCTGTCCACTGTTCTCAAATGCAAGTCAAGGAATCCACTGAGCTCAGCAGGTCTGGTTACTGGCACTGAAATGAGGAGCCAGGCCACTCCTGAAAGGTGTGTTCTAGGTTAGTGTTCTAAGTGATGCAAACATTGTGTACAGTCTTACGGTGTATCTTCTGCACACCCTAACAAATAAACCTCCCAAAGAACATCTAATGTGGTTTTGGACATAGACTAGTCTTCAAAACAGTCAATGTTAGAGGAAAATGCAGTAATTCTTTAAACACCCTATCATTGTGAATTCATATCATATTCATTGTAATAGCATTGATCAAAATGAATTCATTTGGTATTCATGTAAATGTCACATGTACTTCCATAGGTGTTTCATTGTAAATTAGCATTTCTCAGAGGACACTTAAAATAAAGTGTTACTGAAAGTTCTCATTACACATATTGCTGAGATTAGTACATTAAGGATCATGTACTTACATAGTACTAATGCATTTCTGCCACTTAAAATGCTGCATTACCCATTTCTGATATCTAGCAAATATCTAAGGCAATTTTGAGAATTACTGACATCCTGAAGGAAGTGGTACTTTTGTGATTAAAATGGTTTTGTGTATTTCACTTTGATTTACAAAAAAACCCCTCATGCCAGATATACTTAAATGATTTTTTGATTTAAATTACCTTAGCAGCAAGTGAAACAAAAAAAAAACAAACCTGAGAGCCACATCTAATTAGAAAAAAACAAACCCAAATATCATAAATGCTTTTGGGTCTTCAAATTTGTCTCACAAAGCCAAATTAGCTGAGAGTTTAGTATACTGTGCCACAAGCTTTATGATGCATTTGCTTTCAGATTATTACTTCCTAAGAGAAAGCTGAAAAGTTTTGTGGTCTCAGGCAGATGCATTTCTGACGTCTTGAATTGTCCATTACAGCTTGTTTGGGCTGAAGTTATTTTTGAAAAGATGAAGTTTAAAGAAGACTGCAGAGCGTTTTATAAATAGCTGACAAAAGGTGCATTACAGTAACTATGAAAAAGAGAGCATTGTTTGAGATCTGAAAGACTCTAAAGCTGTCTGACAATGCTGTGGATGTCTGCTGAAAGGGACTGATGTAATTATTTTAAGGCTTTTTTGGTAATACTAATAAAAAAAACCTCTGAAGTTTAACAGCAAGCCTGATCTTAGCAGAAACCTTTGGAAAAAATGTGGGGAAATAGCAGTATTTTGGTATTTATATTGGAAGGGAAGAGTCAGATTTGGCCAGGAGGTTTTTGCAAAACCAATCCCATAGTACAGTGTCTTAGCAAATATTTGTTTGCTCTTCTGGCTCCATCCACGTGTGTTGTGCTGTGCTGTGCAGCGTGGACCTGCAGCAGGCTCAGGTGGGCTGAGCAGGAGCTGTTCCCAGAGCTGAAAGCTGAAAGAAAAGATGATCTTATGGCTAAAACACTACTCTGGGTTTGGGTCCAGTCCTGGTGTCGTCCCCTGTGCCAAATTGTGGAGTGAGGGGAGCAGCAAGCAGCTTGTCTCCTGTCACTTGCCCTGGAATGGGGATGAGCCTCTTGGAATGGAAGGAGGAGGAGAGGAGAGGATGTGGAAGAAGAGATCTCGTGCTCTTTGAGGTCCTTCTGGTGTCTTGTGCAGCCTTAGAGCTGCTGTGACCTTCCTCAAACGTGACCTTCCCCACCCTCGAAGCTGATTCCAGCTTGTGTTGTAGTGAGTGATCTCTGTAGTGAGTGGAGCCACATCTCCAGAAACAAAATCTGTCAGTTCGGGGAGTAGATGCAGCCACACCTGAGAAACAGCTGGACATTGGTCTCATGCCTTGCCTGTTTTCCCAGAAGTTCTCAGTTTTCCAAGGGTTTGCCCAGTTTGTGGTGTTTGCTGGATTGAGAGCTGTGTGTTCTGGCAAACTGCAGCGTAGAGTGTGGAAACCAGAAACCCATTTCAGGTTAGCTAATACATAATTAGCTAATACAAGATAATAAATAGTGACTAAAATCACGTGAAAAATGTGATAGTGCTATAAAGCATGTTTTTATAATCCTGCTCCTCCCCTTTTCTGCCATCTCCTCCTCCTCTTCAACGTAACAAGGACCCTAATAGGCTTCATGTGTAAGTGCCTATTTTTATTAAAGACAAGTGTAATCTTTTGTAGTCCAAATGTCCCTATCATAAATGTTAACGGAGGAAAATATTAGGACTCATTTATTTATGAACCCGTTAATAATGAGGTGCAGTTACGAAAAAGGCTTTCTCAGCACAAAGCCTACTGAACAAACAATGCACACTGGGGAAAAGGAGCTAGTTAGCCTTCCTGACTTAGATAAAGCTATGGAGAAATGACAAGTGCCAGTAATTAGCAAAGCCTCTTCACCAAGATAACCCTATACATCTTTGTCTATTTCAATCACCAAAGACTCCGATTCAGTGTAAAATTAAAGCCGGGATGCCATCAATTTCTGTTAACCTCTTTATATTGTTCTGTGTTCATGCATATGTGATAGATAGTTTTTGTCATTTTATTAAATGGTGACATCTCAGTATGCATGGGTCTAAAACTGTTTTCTCCTTAGCAAAGTATTTTTAATCATCTCTCCATTGCCTTTTTTATCTTGGTTCTTCTGAGTCCTAATTGCTTTATTGTGCAGTATTGACAGCTGTTCTAGGGGTGCAAATATTGGGGCCCACTCCTTTTATGAGGAGTGTACCTGGGACTAAGAGGTTTGTGCCCTTTCTGGTACTCACATGAGCAGGCAGAGTAGCTCTGCATCCATCTGCTGACCACTTGCAGAACCTCCTACTGCATTTTTACCCAAAAAGGCCAAAATTGGTTGGTTACAGTGATCAGCACTTGCATGCAGACCCCTGCTGTCCGAGTGTAGCCTCCCCTCTACACTCTTGTCCAGGTAGGTGATCCTTGCTTGGCTTTTTGGTGATGTAGCTGGTCTTTACCTGCTTGAGGCACAAGCCAAAGCATGTTAACTCAGCTGAAACACTCCTATGAACTTGGTGGTCCTCCATGAATACAGTCTGCACCCAAACTACTCTTTTTTTCCACCTTAAATGGTAAGTCTTGGGTTGCTTTTTTTTTATTCCCTGCAGGCTTCCAATATTTGTGAGTTCATACTCCCTAAATTTCCCCGTGACTTTCAGATAAGTCAGCAAACACATTCACCTAAAGCTTTGCAAGAGGAAAAAAAAGGTTATTAATCATGTGTGTTTCCCTGACATCGGGGCAGGTTTGCTGGGAGTGCTCTCAGAGTTGGCACTGAGTGACCTGAGAAGTTGCATGTGGCGTTGGGTGTCATAACAAAAGTTCCTGCTGGCTCCGTTCTCCTGCTCTGTAATGTCTTTTTACTTGTTTTAAGTACTCCAGGCCCTGACTGCTGAGGTTATTAATCTTCATCTGTGCTCTTTTTAAACTTTACTACTAGCACTTTTTTTGCCTCAGATATGCTTTTATTCATTCTTTTCAGCAGCAATAACCTCTCATATTGGCCAAATTAGGAAATAATTGCAAATAATAGAGAATCCTTCTGCAGCTCTACAATAAAGGGTTATATATGTGCTGTGGGTGAGGGATGGCACAGAGTGTAAATACCAAAATATGGGCAAAGAGGCAGAGAAGGGAAGTGTGTGGTTGGCTCTGCTCTGCATTGCTGTCTGCTTTGAGGGTCTTTGTGTTCACAGGCACAACAATGGGCAAAAGGCCACGTGTGGTGGTTTGTGGAGGAGGAGGAAGGGAAGAGCTTTTGCAGCTCAGCTCCTGACAGTCCTTGCAGGTTGTTAGCAAAACCTGGTCTTGGTCTTCTGTGGTAGAAACAGACTTGGGTGAATCAAGTTGGGTGGCTTGTATTTTTTAAACAGAAACATATGATCTATCTTGGTTTTATTTATGTGGCCACAGTAGCCATGGCTTGTTTCTCTTTGGTGCCACTTCCAGGAATTCCATCCCAGTTTTCCTGTGTGTTGTATCAGTTTTGGGTCTTTATCCATTGCTTTGAAACACCCGGTTGTCCAGTCAAGGACCTGAAACCAAGAGTTTATTGCTGGCTTTTATCACAAGTCACACAGGGCTGATAATCCAACCCAGCTATTGCAAAACTGTCTAATTAGGCATCATATTAATAATTATTTTTCAATAACAAAAGTGTATATAGGACTTTGTGATATGCTTGTGCCATATAAAGCTGCTGCTCTCAGGTGTCTGGCTGCTCTCATACATAGGCATTTTCAGGATCAAAGCTCCCATGAATGTTACTCACAACAAATAATTCTACCAGCTCTTGGGAAGAAAATACGGAGAACATTCATGTAATGCTGCCATCTCAGTTGGGGAGCAAGGAAATATGTCGACTGTAGGAGAGAGCAAAGCTCTCCCAGTGCTCTCATCACATTAACACTTACCTTCCTTCCTTCCAGTCAAAGTTCCAGTCAAAGCGGCGCTTTCCATTGTTTTTTATTACTCATTTGAATCAGAAAATAATATTTTTCCTCCCTAATTCGGGAAAAATTGTCATTGCCCACCTCCTGCTGAGGGAAAAAGGTGCCAGAGCCCATCTCCTGTGAGCTCCTTCTCACTTCAAATGCAGGCTGCAATGGCTCCTTTGGAAATGTAACAGGCTATTATAGAAATATGTATTTACACAGTATTTTAAGATGCACATTATCCACCTGATAGACCATAACAGCTCACCATTACAGCCTATTGAATAAAACCTCTTCGCACCATTTTTTTTCAAAGCGGATACTTTTTATGTGATAAATTGTGAATCTATTGCATAAAAGTACGAGTTCGTCGTGCAGGTCCATAGAAGGGGCACCATTTATCTGCAACCTGCTGCAGGGGGAACTGGCTCTGACCCTGCCCTGCAGAATGAATTATTCTGACCAGAGAGATGCAGATTTAAAAAAAAAAAAAAAGAAAAAGAAAGAAAGCTTCATGGATATAAAAGGAAAAGTTGCAGCATTTATTTACTGGTCTGCATTGGATTATAAGAGAGCTCATATCCTGCCACGCATGTCTAGGAGGTTTAAGCTATTGGCAGTCTGAGAAACTGCCTTTTGGGAGTCATGATGTCCTCCTGAATTCCCAAGGAGCTGGAAGCATCCCAGACACTTAAGGAGTTCTATACTAGTTTGGCCTCCAAGTCCCAGGTCCTTTTATCTCTCCTGCAGAGTAATTTTCCTTCTTCCTTAGCTGATCCTAATTTTGAAAGAGACTCCTCTATTCTTAAAACATCTCTGCTCAGCTTTCCTGCCCAAACTTCCTGTGCTTGTTTGAGTCACTGCAGCTGATCCATACTTGAACAGTTTCTCTCTTCCAGGAATTCACATTAGAACCTGCACTGCCCTAGGTGCCATCTCTCTCTTTGTCCGAGGATGCTGGGTTGGAATAGATAATAATCAAAATTTAATGAACCTCCTTTATGAGCCTGGAGCGAGGCATAAGGACTCTCTCTGTCATTTCCTGTGACGCTTAACTTGACAAGAAAGGAAAGACAACAGAGAAGGCCACAAAACCCCAACTCGAAAATGAAATTTGCAGCCAAAGATACGGTGTCCCTGCTATCAAACAGACTGAATAAGCTGCAAATAGACAAGATCCCCAATTTGTTACACGATGAACTAGAGCCCAGCCCCTGTTGTGAAACAATTTTACATTGCAGATGTTCATGAATGCATGGAAAATGTGGTGACTTCAAGTCTCTTTTCATTCCCTATCTTCAGGATGTCAAAATTGATTTTTTAAAAGAAACTCTCTAACAGTTTCAGTTGACTCCTGGGAAGAACTTGAATGTCTGGAACAAAAAAAGACTCCCAGCCAGCTAAACAGTGTTGTCTTCTTCCCTCCCCCCCCCTCAAATTAAGCATACACAACAGAAATACCAAACAGGCATGGTTTTTACATATCATGCCAATTCTGATCCGAAACAGTTTATTAATATAAATCACCTCCAAAAAAGGGAAAGATTGTAAAGGAAAGCGAATCTCTGCCAAAAAGTCTTGTACACAGAGCCAGTGCCTAACACTAAACCTCGTGGAAATCATGTATTTCCAGGCTTCATGAAGCCAAGCAGTGGGGAGCCAGTGCTTTGAACCCTGCATGGGACACTTGCTGTGAGTCCCCAGTAGGAAGCATATGGTTTGAGAGGAAACAGGGACACCATCCAAAAAAATGCTGGTCTGTAACCAGCAGATCTGTAAATAGTCTCAACCCATTTTCCTGCGAGAGGGATCCGGAGGGCCCCGTTCCAGTCTCTGTCCAACCCCTCTGAGATGACTCCTCTGTACCTCTCAAAAAAGAAGGGAATGGCTTGGAGGGTTGAATATCACACTGTGGATACAGGGATGCCTGTTGCTTGTGTTTTTGTGGTTGGTTGCCATCCATAGGATTCCCTCAGTGTGGGTACCAACCCATCCAGCTCCACTCCAGCCCACCTTTCTCTGGGCAGCTCTAGGAGAACTTTTGTGGTGTCCATCCCAAGGGTGGAAGCTGACCTTTTCTCTATAGTTTTGTCTCCAGAACCATCTTCTTTTACTCTTTACTCTTGACTTATTCACAAGGAGGGACTGAGCAGCCAGAAGTTGTGGTTTTTCTGGATTTCTTAGGTGTGTTTGGGAAAACTGTCCTCACTTTCTAAACAGTGTATCTGGTTTAATTTTCATTATTTTTAGATGTTAAATTTTACATCAATACAGTATGTCTTAAACTACTGTATTAGAATGCTGCTTGACTCACTTCCAAATTGAAGACCTTTTAAAAAAATTGAAGCAGTCCAATAATTTTAAATCACTCTGCACTGTGCATTGCAATTTAAAATTATTGGAGTGCTTCAAATTTTTATAAGCCCTTGAATTTGGAAGTGATCGAGGTTCTGGGCATACTCAGTGTAGAGCAATTTAAAATTATAAGAGCTGTCAAATTTTTATATAAGCACTTCAGTTAGAAAAGGGATTTGGGTTCTGGGCATGTGCAAAGGGGAGCAATTTAAATTATTAAAGTACTTCAATTTTTTTTCTAAGCACCTGATTTTGGAAGGGTTTTGGTTTGTGCAGCCTAAAATGACAACTTCCTTTGAGAGTTTCTTCTTTAAAAGAATTTCAATCTTGCAAACTAAAGTATTCTTTAAAATGTGAATTCACTGATACTTTAGGAACTGATTTGCACAGAGCTTGGTGCCCAGAGCATCTATTTTTTTTTCACCCGTTTTATCATTTTACTATTTAAGGGGCAAATTGATGGGATAGAAATAGCTGCCTCTTTGGATTTGAAATTTTTTTTCAACTGTTGCACTTCCAGTACAAAAAAAAAAAAAAAAAAGATTAGAAAACTGAAAAATTTGATGAGAAGAACTGAATGCTTTTTTCCATGGACTATCCTGTCTGGGCAACAGAATTTAGAAGGGATGCAAAATTGAAACAATTTGTTATTAAATCTCATTTTAATGTCTCTCAACACTTGAAATCAAAGCCATGTGACAGCAGATTGAATCTGAAGGAAGGAAGTTGGAAAGCAGTTTTATTTGCACACTCATGTTCCATCCTGAAGTGATTCCTGCCAGGAGCTGTGTCAGAATTGCCATCTTTGCCCTAAATCCAGCTGTGTCCCTTAGAATTCCAGTGCTGGGCAGTACAGCAGGAAGAGCAGCAAGGGGAGAGGGCAAGGTGAGACTGAGGGATGCTCTTACTGAGCTGTCAGAGGATGGAGATGGGAGGTGATTTCTCCAGCTTCTCCACTCACACTTCTCTCTGCTTTCCCGTTTAAAACCCAGGAATTCACTCTATAGGATATTGGGGTAATTATTTAATGTATAGAGGGCATCATGTACCTTGAGCCTCATGTATCAGGAGTACACGTGGTGTGGAATGTGGTGTGGAACTGTGCATTTCATCAAACGCCAATTTAGTGTTTTCTTCCCCTTGAATGCTCCTTTCACTCGTTACCATGGAGGTGATAGGTGACCATTTGTAGTTGTTTTTTTTCTTGGAAAATGAAGTTTTTGAATAAAAGCCAGTGATCAAATTAAATAGGGGCAAAGATATGCCAGAGGTGAAATTCAAAAGACAATACGTAATAATTGGTTTTAAAGCAGGAGCCAGATTAATCATATAGTCAGGAACAGGGGGGGAAATTCCTGAAAGCCTGTTGCGTTTTCCCTTGGAGTTTTTTTGTTTTTTTTCCAGAAAGGTAAAAGTACAAAAATGTTTTTTTGCTGTCCCTGCTGTTTAACTGCACCA
>VYZS01041098.1:0-14034 GCA_013400695.1 Neodrepanis coruscans | reverse complement strand
GGGTCTGGAACACAAGCCCTATGGAGAGTGACTGAGGGAGCTGGGGTTGTTCAGCCTGGAGAGGACAAGGCTCAGGGGAGACCTTATCACTCTCTACAACTCCCTGAAAGGAGGTTGTAGCAAGGTGAGGATGGGTCTCCTCTCCTATGCAACCAGTGACAGAAGGAGAGGACACAGTCTCAAGATGTGCCAGGGAAAGCTTAGGCTGCATGTTAGGAAAAATTTTTTTCAAAGAAAGAGTGATTCACCATTGCAATGGGTTGCCCAGGGAGGTGCTGAAGTCACCATCCCTGGATGTGTTTAAGAAGAGACTGGATGAAGTACTCAGTGCCATGGTTTAGATGTTAGGTATGTGGGATGTTAGGTAATAGGTTGGACTCGATGATCTTAGTAGTCTTTTCCAACGTTGTTAATTCTGTGATTTCAATGTGATGTTTGCTCCCAAGGGTTTTTCTTCACATTCAGGTCACATAAACTGCCTAGGAGTGAGACAATCCTCCCACCATGCAGTTCTGCTGCTTTTTCTGACGGACGTATGACAGCTACAGTTTCTGTGCTTTCAAGAGCACTGAAAACATATTTGTATTTTACTGACAGTAAGAGTCCTGAGATTTAAAGAATAAATCACTTCTCCAAATATTAACAATGAAGGTCTTGAACTTTGCATCTTTTAGGTGATGGTTCCTCCATCTTGAGTGCTTCTAAATTACTGGAATCAGATTTGCCCTTATCCAGGACAACAGTGATGCCAGACAGAAGGTACCCTCCACCTCCACTCATTATCAGTTTTGGATGGCTTCGATCTGGTAAGACCTTTAAAAAAACAAAAAAAACAAAACACATCCAAAGCCACCCCACAATATGCACCTGTAAAAATTCACTCTATATGTGCACATCATGTAGTGTAATTTCAGGCTACAGTTTAGAATGTAATTTTTTTTTCAGCCACAAGAACAAACAGCCATTTGGAAAGTGTATTTGTCTTTAAAGGGCAAAGCATCTGCAGGTGAGAATTCAGTTACAGAAATACCTAACAATACAGGCTGCTGCCTGATTGATTACTTTTGATGGCATTTCCAGTTATAAAGTCTCAAGGCTTGAGATGTATGAAGTCCCCTTAGGTGATCAGAAGTGGTACACCTGAAACCACAGCTGATCTATCAAAACGGCACGAATACAGTAATTTCCAGTTCTGTCACTATCACCTGTATTTATGTACCTAAGATAAGACATGCAACAAACCATCCTTTTCAGCTACATCACACTTTTTTGTAAAGGCTTTCTCTTTGGTTATTTCCTCCTTGCTTTGACTGCCACCACAGGTCTGAACTGTCTGATCTGTGTCCAGGAGACTGCAGTGTTGTTCCTCACTGCACCTGGCTATAGGAACCCTTGCCAAGCCTACCTTGTGTGAACATCTATGAATCTCCAATTTGGTTGCCCAGCCAGTAATCATGGCCCCCCTACAATTAAGTCATCCCCTGAATAACAACTTCTTATGGACTTCAGAAACCCTTGGGCAAGGAGAAAACCAGTACAGTGCACCTCTTCAGAGGTGGTGAGCTGCTCCTCAGATATGCTGCTGCTGCTTCATAGTGGAAGAAGCAACTCATTTTCTTCAAACATCTTGTTCAAACAAAGTCAAATTGACATTTTTTCACTATGGAGATGGGTTTTTTTTCTCTCATCTTGTTGTTACTGTTCACTTCCCAGACCAGACCCTGTTACTTGAGTTCCAGGAAACTTATACCTTGTCTCAGTCAGCCTAAAATACCCTATTTTCAGAGAGTGTTTTGGTCCCCAGTACTCATGCAGTTTTGACAGCCACTTACTGTAATCCTTACCTGGTAGTTTCGTAGCCAGGTCTCAGACAGCTTCAGGTTAATAACACCTCCTCTTTCTCTCAGCTTTGTGTAACATTCTAATAATGGCTTGAAAAAAACCCCAAACAGTAGGTTATACAGCAGAACTGCATTAAACTTGAACTGTAACAGCTAAATAATGTACTTGATTTACCTCTTTATACTGGCAGTAGACAACAAAAGGCCTTGAAGGAGCAACAAATTCCAATAAAGAAAGCAATAAGGGTGTGGGATGAAATTTGCTGGCTACAATTAATCTGCAAAAGAAGTTTCATGAACATTAGTTTTCTGCTTCTAAAACCTACTCACCAAGTTACATTTTCTCCTACTTAGTGCAGCAATCAATTATAGCTTAAAAGTTGCTCATCAGCCTGCTCTCATGTCTCTAGCAATTCCCCAAATATAAAAACAAATCACGATTTCCTACTTGCATAATAAAGACTATAAAACAGTTGTTCCCCAAGGTGCAGAGTATGAAATGCATTGCAGAAGGCCTTATTCCAGCTGAGCTCCACAGAAATTCTAACAACCTCAAGAATTTGCATGCTTCTTTCTCTGCCCCAAGACTGTTTTCCAAATACAACATAAATTTTGTGACTGCCAATTGATGCTTATAATATTGTAACCTCAGTCGTGGTTCTTTAGACTGGGTAGTCTTCATTAAATAGAGTTTTATATAAAAAAATATTTAAAGAGAAAACAATCCCCTAATAGGCAGGACTAAAATCTTTTAAAAATAAATTATGTCCTTGCCAACTTAAAGGCTTCATATTTTATTCTCCATCCTCATTTTAATATCATAGTATAACTTGGATCTACAGATGGTTGAGATTCTCTACAGCTATCTCCAGTTTTAATCCCCAAAAAATCACTGCTAAACTAGACTGCAAGAAGTGGATGAGTAAGTTGTACAGAAAGAATGGGCTAATTAAACTATTTCTCCAGCTTACAGAGACAAAATGAGACAATCCGTCAGTTAACATTTGTTCTCCAGGGGAATGTACAGCACTGGAGGCACCATTAAACTTGTCTAACAAAAGACAGGCAAAAACGATTGTTCAATTTTTTTAAAGACAATCAGATAAAGAGATGAGACCACTCTTTTATATTTGTTTCCATTTTGGTTTTTTGCCAGCCCTGGCCTCGTGGGCCATTTACTTCACATCAAAACCTCAAAAAATTGTGTTCAACAATTAATCAAGCATGTCATAAACAAAAGACTTTGTACTGTGCCTCAGAATAATAAAGTGCTGCACTGACACTGCCAGGAGTTCTGCCAGACAGCAGGAAGATAAGTGAGAGAGAAGACTCTGGAAAATCAAATTCTCTTCTTTCACATGTTGCTGACAGCAGGTAGCCTGGCCAGTCACAAAATGAATGTAGTAGGTGAGGGGGTTGCAGGAAGACGTAGAGGAAGAGCAGGAAAGGGTAGAGGGAGGAAGCTGGTCTAATTCTGAACACATGGAGTGTCTATAAATCAACTTCTGTTTTCACATTATCCGAAAAATGTAATAGTCAATTTTTTAAAAGTCTTCTTTAAAAGAATACCAAACATCCAATGAGTATCTTCCATTTTCTCCCTCAATGACCTAACTCAGACTTCAACCCTCATAGATGGAATTGAACAAGTAGATCTGGTACAAGGAATGTTTTGCCACGACAGCACAGAAAATAAAGATTCTATTAAAATGGTATATTCTACATTAAGTAGTCAATACTGTTACATTCGGGACCTCTCGAATTCGGGACCTCTCCTAAAGTTGGTGTCCATCTTTACCTAATGACCATTTTTTCTTTACCAGTAAATCCTAATCTTTCTTCCAGCTTTCCACCTATCTCTTCCCTGTTTCTCCTGCAAAACAAAACCAAGCCCTTACTTTCCCTGCCTGCTTCTACTCAGGTAGAGAGCCATTAGTTTGAAGCATTTCTTTATTCCGTGCCAAACTTTTGTGTTAACCTGTGGTTCTCGATCTAAAGGAACAGTGGGCTCTAAAAGGAAGATGACTAAACAAAGGTGATTATGGCTGAGCCATCTGGGGTAGTGCCCTCAGGCACCTTGCTAGATCATACACAGATTAATTATAATGATGTGTGCAGGAGACAGCAGTAAAACCAGACCAAACACTACCACTACTTAGGCAGCTTAATGATCACACCCACAGGCATTGCCAGGGGTGCTGTTCTGCTGCCAAACTTACAAACCTCCTTTAACATTTTATTCCTTCAGAAAACACAGAATGACCTGTTTTTGCATCTTTATAGAAAAGGCTGATTCTACTACTTAAATGTTACACGAGGTACATGAATGAGCACAAGTTAAAGCAATTCACAATAATAAACCCAAAAATTAATACTTTAATAAAATAAAAACAAAGCATTTAAACATAGCCAACAGAGGTGCATTAAAATTCATCAAAGCAAAACAGCTTTATTCCCAGTGAACCAATATTCTTTGGAGAAAAAAACTAAACTAAATTAACATTACTTGGTTAATTCAAATCACTTCAGCATTTGCTAAGAACAATAAGTCACAACCACCAGATGCTCCTAAACTATTGTGGGGCCAAATTTCTAGGAAAATATTTATTGTATTTATTTTAAATTTATGATATTAAATCTTTGTGTTAAATTGTTCCTTTGGGATCCTGGCTAAAGCAGGTACAAAGAAGTTATGTGGGGTTTTTCCCTGTGTAAAAAAGAAATGAGTTTCTAAAAACAAGCCAACCAATAAAAACCCCAAAACAACAAACTTAGTTGCACTTTAATAAACATAAAACCTCAGGTTCTACTTTGACAATTAGAATGATGTGATTTTCTTGGCAGTAATTCTGTATTACATTCTACCTGGATTCTATTTTTCTTTGGCTAGATTTTAATTCTAATATTTAATCATAATTAGTTGACTCGTAGATCATGAAATTTCAAGCCATTTAAATAACAGAAAAAAAAATCTCAACCAGGTTAAGAACTAAAAAAGACCCAAGACACACTTGGTTCCTTAACTCATTGCTATTTCCAGTAAATTGTTCTTGTCTTAACCTGTGAGCTTTACCTTTGGTGCCTCCAATTCTCTTCTCCATCCCATGGCAGGGGGTGAAGGGGGAGTGAGCAAGTGGTGGTGGTCTGGGGTATTTCAGAGGGAGCACTAAACTGGGGGATATCATTCCTAAACACAACTACAAACAAACTCACCCATCAGCATTCTTCTCTCCCAACAAAGAAGCAGCTTCTATCAGCTTCCTTCTTCTCTCCCATTGTTTTATTTGCTTCTCCCGAACCTTTGAACAACAGAACAGTTTGCACTTTAGCTGGTAATTATATATCGGATTGCATGTTCTGAATTTTCATTTTTTGCATTTTAGATGACTTAAGACAACTTCCAGAGTTCAATATTAACACCTGAATAAGCTGTATTTCAGCATGTCTGATCCAGATAGCAGAATTTTATGTTTACAGACACTGTAAAACTTGAATAGCCACAATAAAAATTCTTACATTTTCCTTATTTTCTTTTTCTTTGTTCTCTTTAAATTCTACATCATTAGCATTAATGTCTATTGTTTCTTGCTCTTCTGTTTGGTTGATCTCCATAGCTGCTTCAGTAGTAGGCTCCTCTTCTGTTTCCTGTAGGGAAGTCTGTTTCTCACCAGTCAATCCATTGCTTTCTTCTTCCATTAATGTGTTTTCTTCAGAGTGTGAAGGCAGAGTCTCTGTAGAAAGTGTCCCAGAGAGGAGACTGTGCACTTTGCTCAGAGGAAATTCGTGAAGATTATCAAAAAAAAGTTTTGGAAATCCAAAACAACTGGTAGCAGCTCTAACAGGACTTCCTCCTGAGTACATCTGAATGATGGATCCATAGCCTGTGAGAGCAAAACAATCAAAACACTTTGGAAAGCCAGAATTCTTAAAGTGCCTATGTTTTTAACATTTCTGAAGTGCTCATGAACTGTTCATTCAGGAATAGGAAAGAAAATTGCCTGCTCTTAATCTAACCATCAAATTCAAAAAGCTGTGGAAGTGCCTCAAGGTGGAAAATCTTTATTGAAAGGGCAATACTGTGACACTCAAGAGGACAAGGTCACTCAGAATTAGCTCAGAACATATAAGCAGTGACAAATTGTTAGAAAAGCTAATTTAATAGTTAAAAGTTGAAATTTCTGCAGTTTTTGTTACTTATTTATGGAGTCATTCTGATAAAAAACAAAAACTAATTTAAACAGCATTAATAAGCAAAGAATTTCTTCAACATCCAAGCTCTAAAGGAAGAACTGTTAGTTGTTTAAACATATTAAAAATAACTTTCCAGTACTTATGCTGAAATTTTATCTTATTTAATTTACTTCAGAAAGTAGCCTTATGGCCAAAAGTTGCTAAAACAGAACAACCAATTTGTACTACCACTGCCTGTGTGCTTCTCAGAGAGCAGACAGCACATCTGTGAGCACAACATCACATCATGCCTCCTACTTTTCCAGGCTTCTGGAATATAATTGTCACCTCTGTTTAGTGCCTTTGAATGATGAAACCAATTAAGCGAGTTTAATGGATCTAATTAATTGAGTTTGAAAAAAAAGCAAACCAAGTCAAACTTCTAGAATAAGCTCAAGAAAATGTCACATACTTTCAAAATATACATTTTGCAGAATACACATTAAATCTGGCGATGAACAAAAGGACCAGCAACATTTTCAGTGCCGCAGGCTGTCTGAATTCCAGTGTTACTATTCCTGTTTTCTGCCATTCACTTTCCTGGACTTCTAGATGTCTAGGAAGAATCTACATACAAGCTCCTCACAGCTTTTTCTGAACACAATGTCATGATGCTAAGACAAGAACTAAAAGAGATCTACATACAGGGATATCAATTTAATCAAATTTCATTATCAATTAATTTTTTTTAGCTTTTTATATATTGAAAAGTAAGTCCAACTGAAAGATGCAAAATGCAACTCCCTCCAATGGAAAACCGAGGACAGGAAAACTAGATTTAAAAAAAACTGAGAAACTATTTTGAATTACTGTCTTTTACAAGTATCACAGAGATGTGTGTTTAAGTGTCAAGAAAGCCCTCAATCTGTACATTACTAAAGCTACTGTGTAACTTACCCCCCATTCGCTCCATCACCGCTCCCAGCACGAGGCCGGCACATGTTTCCATGACAATGACCTTGCTGCCAGCGTGGATATTTCCCAAGGTGAGCATCTGAGCCAGGGTATCGTATCGCAAGTGGCTGGAAGGACAGAGGGTTTCAACAAACATCAAAGTATTTTTCTTAAGAGTTAGAAATACTGCCTATTAGCTCAAGAGCCTGCCAGAAAAAGCTGGATTACAAGTAGATTTCCAGGAACAGCATCAGTGATCTTCAGAGTCACCACATTTCCTTCCACTTATAATTAACCCTCTGGCAGTAAAGAAGAACTCAAACTGGAGCCAGTGAGAAATTAGCAAGGAATAGCAAGAGTAGGATGTGAAGTAGTGTGCATGTATCAAAGTGGAAATCTTGTGCTGTGTCAGTTGGACAATTTTTTTTCTTCCTCTGACATGGCAGTTTTTGTTAAGGGTTAGATTGCTTTTGGTGAGATTTTCCCATTACCACCATGAGATGCTGGCAAAACTGAGGAAGGGAAAAAGGTAACCCGCTAAGCTAAGAACAGAATTCCTCTGGGGAAAGGGGTGGAAGACTTCATTGTTTTTAGCTCTAAGAGCTAATGGTGTTAGAGAGATTCCTATTCTAGGATGGCTGTGGGGGAGGCAACACTGATCAGTGCTGAGGACAAGAGAGCTGGGGGGGTTGCAGTATGCCTGCCTTTTCCCCTGCCACACTGGACAATAAAAACTGTGTAGGTTTCGGCAGCAACCTCTGGGACAGGGCCCTGGCTCTGCCTCTCTGGTGCCGTTCTCCCCACTCTCTCCCTCTCACCCTGGAAAATGGTGGAGAGGTCTTGACTGCTTCCCCACGACCACGGAAAGAGAAAGAATGAAAAAGAGAGAAAGAGAGAGAGGGAGAGAGAGAATGAGCCCTGCCTGCACCAGTCCCTGCTCAGAGCCAGTCCATCTGTTCCTCCCCATCTCCCGCTGTTCCTGTATCGACCAAGTGACTTGCCCGTCTCAGCAGCAAAGTGGGGGAACCCCCGTGTGTGTGGTGAGCCTGCAAGACCTGTCTGTTTCCCTCAAAGCTGTGGCCACACCAAGGAAGAGTGCACAGAGGGGGAAGGGGAGTATTGTGTGTTGGAGTGGTATTTCGTGTTGCTGCTTGTTCTGTTTTGTTCTATATGTTTTAGTAAGGAATGGTTACGTCTTTTGTCTGCATTTTGCCTGAATCTCTCTCTTGATTTCAAACTTAAATGATAAATTAAAGGGAAGAGTTTCCACTCCAGTAGCCCCAGCGTCTGGAACACATTGTCTTAAAACCAAGACACTTTTGTAAAGAACAAATGGTATGAATGCATTTCCTGATCCCATAATGTATGGTCTGTGATTTTCACCTGTTTTGCAGCAGCACACATCACCTGCAATCTAGGACCAAAATCTGACTGCTGTCTGCAGAGCACACACTGAATAGACTCAGTGATAGCTACGGAAATTACAATTCATCTTAACAGTCAAATAAAGCCAAGAGACAGAGGTGGCAAAAGGAGAAGGAAAAATGTTTGAGAAGCCTTAAACAACATATATTTGAGGATTTTAAATCTCAGCATCCTAGACCTACCATCACGACATTAAAAATTGTTTCAGTCCATGTTAAATACCTGTAACAATGTATCTTCTAGTTTAAGTAAGTGAAAATCAAACAAGAAAAAAGGTGAGTACTATATACTCTGTATAGTATCTTTCTGTTATAATTTGAAAAAAAAAAAAAAGAAACAAACTGAAAACTTACTTAATTTTTCCAGGTTCCCTTGCATAATACATTGTTGACAGAATTCGAGTGGATGGTTTCACAATTGTAATAACTGCCTCATATCTGCAAGAAACACACAGTAATAGTCTTATGATCTCAACAACTTAAGAGAATTACTATTTCCCACATTTTAAAATGCACTTACTTTTTTTTCTTCTTCTTTATGTATTTATCTTGAGCAAATTCTGTTTTGTCTCTGAATGTCGTACTGTTCTCTATTAACTGTTGAACTATTTCCTTGAAAGAGACAATATTATTTTTATTATAGCTAGTCTTTAATTCTCATTCATTTCATATATAGTATTTTTTAAACAAACACTGAAAGTATTTTAAGCAGAGGCATTTATCCCATTAACTACTGACATGAATGGCAAAGTAAATGTCAATCAACATGACCAGAGGCACTACACTGACCATGTGCAGGAATTTAATCACACAATTTTGTCTTTAGGTGTTCTTTAACTACATAATGGCAGCATAAAAATGATAAAACTGAAAACACTTATCCTAGAAACAGAATATTTTGTGGAGGAGTCTGGTGGGTGGCAGAACTAATTCATGAGAGGACAGACTTTTTAGGCCAGGAATTAAGAAAAAGCAGGATTGCTGCTTTCAGCATCAGCAAGTCATTACTTCAGCCCTTACTGTGAGGTCTTGGTACCTAAATATTCTGAATGTGAACAACTGCACTGCTTTCTCTGATTAGCTACCTTAAATTATCCTGTATTTAGAATGAGGCAGTTTTATTTATTGCCAGTTGTTACAAAAAACTGACACACTTTGCCAGTCTAACACTTGTCCTAATAACTGCATTGCAGGACTCTAAACCCTGTATGAAACTACACAGGCAAAAATATTCTATAGACACAAAGCAAGGAACCTGATGTGATATGTAATACTTAGTTTAGTTCAACTCCCTCTGTCTGATTTCAGAATCTCTATTTTTCAGGGCATGTTTTTTTCCCCTCTTGTTTTAGTTCATCCCTTTTAGTCTCGCCAATTGTCAGACATCTCCCTAACACCATTTAATTTTGTCAGCCTCACGAATTGTGCTACACTCCTGTACAAACTCCTTGGTATTTATTATTTCCTACACCACTCCCCATGACTTTTTCCTTCTCTACTCCCAGGTTTTCCCAAAATTCCAGTTTTGGTTTCCTAGTGTCCTTCTTCTAATCTCCACTCTTTGCCAATCCAACTCCTTCTCATAATTTCAGATTGCAGCTGGAGGAATCATTAAGACCCCCAACCCAACTCAACCAAACCAAACAAATGGGACTTCCACTGTTCTGGGTTTGCTTCCATGCCTGCTACACAAGAATAACTGCTGCAGATTGATGTTTTGCTTGCTGTGATCACAGTAGTTTAACTTCTAAAATTGTAGGTAACTATTAAACATCTAGAAAGAGCAGTAGTATAACCTGGCCTCCCAGGAATTGGGGGGGGGTGAGAAGGGGAGGAATGACAAAAGGAATTATTTTCAGTTTGGACACTGCATCTCCCATTGCCCTTTAAGAACTTGCTCAAAAATACCTTGGTACAAGTACCTCTCACTTCCTGTTTTTCAGGCCATTATTCCTTCAAATACTTAACATGTATTATTAATGGTAAGAAACGACATGTCTTTTTTCTTTGTTCTTGGAAAAAAATAAATAGAGTGTCTGAGTTATGTTGTTTTGTAGAGTTCTTTTTTGTTCCAGTAAAATTTGCAGTGAGGAAACTGAGGAGTATTTCTTTAATTTTCTTCAGTGGCTGGTATGGGCTGTGTTTTGGGATTTATGTTGAAAACAGTGCTGATCATATAGAGATGTTTTTGTCACTGCTGAGCAGGGCTTACACAGAGCCCAGGACTTGTCTGCTTTTCATAGTGCCCCTCTGGCAAGGGGGGGCTGGGAGGAGACAAAGCCAGGAGAGGTAATCCAAACTGATCACATTGCAGACCCTTGGATGAGATATGACAAAGTGGGGGGAAGAATGAAGGGGGAATGTCTGGAGTGATGGTGTTTGTCTTCCCATGTTACCATCACACGTGACGGAGCCTAGCTGTCCTGGATATGACTGAACACCTCCCTGCCCAAGGGAAGCTGTGAGTTAATTCCTTGCTTTGCTTTGCTTTCCCTGTCTTTATCTCAACCCATGACTTTTCCAGTTTTTAACTCTTCCACTTCTCTCCCCAGTCCTGCTGGTGGGAGAGTGGTTGTGTGGGGTTTGGTTGTTGGCTTGGGTTAAGCCTCCACAACACTGAAGTTTTATTTCAAGAAACAGTCATCTCTAAACTGAGCCTGCATCACAGAGACCTGCCATTCACAAAGAGGAGTTCAGATTTTGACAGACATTTATGGAGGAATAATGCCTATTGCTGCTAATATAACCTAAACTGAATATTCAGTTACAGCTCAAAAACCAGAGTTAATGAAGATGGATATTTTAATAACCTAAACTAAAAGCACAGCAGATCTATGGTACAGATGTGCTGAGGGTATACAGAAAAGTCAAAATGATCTGTTATGGATAATGGATACAAACAGAAAACAAAGTTATTGGACTGATCAGTACATTCTTCTCAAAGAGAGAACACAATGAGCAGCACGACCATGAGCAATTTCTTATTTTTATTAGAGAGGGTAAACCAAAGATGAGAGGGAATTTTTCCTGACAGCTTGTACAGAATAGTGGTGGCTGAAATGCTTCATTAACATTTAAGTTGGCCTCACTCACTTTATGACAATGTACAGGGTTAAATACCAACCCCTCTTCTAATAGAGCAGAACTGATCTCTTGAGAACATTCTCAGCTTTTGAGGCACAGATAAAGCACAGGCATCACATGTGTTTGGTAGGTACTGCCTACAGGTACACTGACAGTACACTTTTTACACAGTGTTATTTCTTAATACTTGGTTGTTTGTCCATCAACCTTTCCTACACCTTTGATAGTTTAATTACTGCATGATTTAATTATGTCCCTAATACAAAAGCAGTATTTTCAATCTTACATGCAAGCTGAATAGTGATTATGTGAGCTATACTCTTTTTTCTGATGCCATAAAAATTTATACTTTACTCTCCATTGACAAAGTTGCCAAACTTACATGATGTTTTCTTTGAAAACAGCCTTAGCATTTCTGTAAAACCAAAAAAACATGACTTGACCAGAAGAGCAAAGAAAAAGCACTGAAATCCATGCAGAGATAAAAAGAAGAGCCCATTTAACAAACTAAAGTAGCAGAGAAATGACACCAAAACCTTATTTTTACCTGTCCTTTAATACCCTTGTCCTTCAAAGCCTTTATATCATCATGAGTCAATTTTTGAGACTTCCCATCGTCAACTATGTTACGATTATCTGTACCTGCTTCCTTTGTTTCTAAAGGAAAAGGATATAGATTTGTAAAATCTACCTCTAAATAAGGTGGAGACAAACATGACTTTACTTTCCAGAAAGCAGATTTCTTGTGATTGAACTCACGTGTTACACGGCCTTGCAAGGCTCAGCCTGAGCAATGAAATTCAACATGTAAACCTTAATGTACAGATATTTACCCAAACTAAGGTTCAGATTTTCCTTCATATTAAAAAGCTTATTTTTACAGGACTAGTGAAGCAACAGAGCAAAACAACCATGCACTTCTATGACAGAAAGAATATAAGTAACATTACATTAAAAAATGAGTAATAGAAAAGCTTTTCTATTATCTGTGGTACTACCAAAGAATCTAATTTGAACTAGTTTTTTACAAATACCAGTCAATCCTCTGTGATACCTGTGGGAGTCTCTTCCACTTCTTGCTTTGGCTGGAGGCTTCCACCATTAGTTACTTCAAATGTAGTCCCATAAATATGTCCAATGGCGTTATCCAGATAGAACCACTGCTTCTCAAAAATAATTTTTCTGAAAGAACAGAAAAGTTAATGACACTAAAAGTATTGTTTTTACTATGACTGAGACCCATGGTAGGTGAACTGTATCTTTCATAGATGACAGCTGTATCTATATCCTTGAAGAAAACCAGGATAAGCAAAAAAAAGTGAAATTAAATACAAAATTAATGTTAAATGGAAACTGGTTAGGAAAAGAACAAAGAACTTCAATCAAGCACAGAGTAAAAAAAAATTAGTTCAAAAGACATTTTAAGTTATAGGTAAAACAAGGCTTGAATTATACAGTACCATTTCTGACAGAGAAAGAACAAGGTAAGGAACTAAATGAATCATATTAATTCCAGGCAGGGTCATGCAGATTGGTATAAAAAGATGAGCATGAACCTGTTCTTTGCAGAGCTCCTTTGAAATAACATTTGCCAAAAGACTATGAGGAAAACAACAGCAGAGCGTGACTTGTAATGCTAGAAATGTTTAATAAAAAAAGAGATTTTTATTATCCCTTTCATTTTGATTGCCCTCAAGGCAGGTTTGCTTTTTGCCTTATTCATACAAAACAGGATCCACAAAGCTTTTAACTTCCAGGCTGACCTACAAAGTCTGCCCTGCTAACCAGAGAAATACCACTCCTGTCAAATGCAACAATATATTATGACACACTCACAGTCAAATCAAAACTTGCCAATGTGAGTTCTCATTATGTAAATTACACTCATCATTAATTCTGAAGCTAAGCAAAAAAGGTTTTGTTATTTGCAGTTGTCTACTGACAATTTAAGCATATATTTTACGTATTATATTATTTGTATTCCCAAATAGGATGCAAAGTTAAAATAAAGCATAATAACAAAAGTTTTGTCAGAGACATTACCAAATCCTCTTCATTAAAAAATTAAACACCTGTTTTCTCTTTGGTTTTTCTACTCTTTCTTTCACGGTAAGAGATTTTAAGCAACAACTGAAGAGGGACTTAATGACCAAGACCTTGGCAGTGCCCTGCAGGCCAATGGAGCAATTAAGCCCGTCTTAAATTAAACCAGTACTCCCAAATTCGTGGTTCTCAGCGACACCGTTTTTAAATCAGCCTCATTCAATGCACCTCCAAATCTCCGTGCTGCCGAACCACCGCCGTGGCCAATTAACAGCCCCAATTAACAGGGCGAGGCTGCATTTAGCACAAATTCCCCGCCACAGCCACGACTCGCCCCCCGACCCGCCGCACCCTTCCTCCTCCTCCTCCATCGCCACCAGCTCGACGCCACCACAAAACCACCTGCACAGTCCTTCAAATTCTTACGAGAAATGCAGCCACATCCTCCGGTTGGGCTGTTGGTGTGTTTTTTTTTTTACAGGAGCTGAGGCAGCACTAAAGTGTGTGTCCCACCCCCC
>VYZS01041094.1:2558-20584 GCA_013400695.1 Neodrepanis coruscans | reverse complement strand
CACCCCCCCCCCCCACGCACCCCCCCCAGAATATAGCTTTAACAAGAGCCAACCAAAATAATGTGCAAATGTGTTTATGTGTGAATGGCTGTATTCCAAAATTCGACAGTGCTAAATTGGCAGCATTTTCTGAAAAGGTATATATATACTGTTTGGAAATAAGATTAAAATGTCAACAAAATACTAAAGTAGAAAGAATGGTTTTCTCTCCTCCATCAATGAAAATAATGCTCACAGAGTGAATTTTAACAGCCATTTTTTACTTTTTTATGAAGACACATTTCAGTCACTTGTGTTCTGACATTCAAGGTTTTGATGCAGTGAGGATCAGTCATTTCTAAACCTCATTGGCTGAAAAGAAACAATCCATGCTCCTTTGTCAGTTATCAGAGTTGTAATCCTCATCAATTTACCACAGAGTGACAAAGCAGCTAAAGAACAATATGCAAAATTATTCAGTGTAATTGAATAGATGAAAACTGAAGTATCAATTTACAGTTTTTAGGTTTATCAGGTTTATCGGGATTACAGTTTTTTTCACTGTCAGCTAAGAAATGTACCCTGTAAATATATATGTTGTGCTAAATAGGAATAGATTAGACTGCCATTGCACCTCAAACATGAAGGAATTTTTTTCATCTCTCCTTTCACTTTTGGCACTAAACTTGTGGCTTATCGAATCATACTGGATGCTGACTGTGGATTTGCCTCTTCTAGTCATTAGAAAGTGACCAATCCACATTAGTGGATGCCTTTTTACTATCATCCCTGTTACCTCACCTTCAGAGTACTGGCAGCTTTTGCAAATACCTCTGAGTCTCTTCATCTCTTCCAAAACATCCTATAGAAATACTGGCTGATTGCAGTAGTTTTATATAAGACAACAAATACATTGTTATAGAGCCTTCTAGCAATTTGATTTATACCAGGGCAAACACCTTGGTAATTGTGTGTAATAATTTCCTGGCCCAGACTACAGTATCTTGCGCTTATTAATGTTGACAAAAATGTTTTGCTCGTAGAATTTTTTTGAGTCTTGCTCACTCTTCTTAGTTCATTTTTGATACATTTTGAAAAGGATGTTTTGTCATGCAGGGAATACTGTCTGATGGGAAAGTCCCTCATAATGTATTTTATGTTTATGTCCTCAGACAGTAGATTTATAAACAATATTTTAGATATATTTCAGCCTTTTTTCACCACCAGGACAGGGGATGAGAGAGAGGGAAACAGTGCTGGTTCTTTCTTGAGCTCATTGATAAAGGCCTGTAAACAAATCACTTAATAAAATAGCTGGTTTAGTAAAATTCCAATAAAATAATAGAGTTATAAAGGGCATATAGATGTCAGCTAGATCTGACATCACTCCACGAGCTGGGAGCCACATGTTTGTGCAGCACTGGATGCAGCTTGGATCTTCCCATGGCAAGATGCACAGATATTATCTCTGGAAGGGTTCATCTGATGATGGATCAATGTGGTGAGCTGGGAAATTGAGATGGAATTACCCCAGTCCTACATCCTGGAGGATGCTGAGAGATGTTCAGAGAAGCAAGTGGTAGAGAGAAACTAGATCTAAGTAGTATCTAGATCTTGCTTTTATTGTCTGTGGGAAACCTACAATGTGAGTTAAAGAAGGCAAGGGACTTTCAAGCACAACGAGTAAGTTTGGAGACCCATTTGTGCTCAAATAAACTGGAAGACCAATATAAATGTAGAAAATATCAGACTTGGGGGTTTTTTTCTGTCACAATAGAAATTATGAAAAAAATGCCATTGGGGTGTTGAGTTATTTAAGATATTCAAATATTCGACACTTTTGTCATTATAATAACGATCTAATTTATAGTAACTTACAGATGTTTATATTTGAAATATACACAAGGATTTTAAATGGTTTATGGTGTTAATAGAAAATGACTGAAATTTAAATTCCATATGAATGCAAATAACAACAAAATTAGAATAATAATAAAAAAAATCTTTATCAGAATTCCAACATTCTCAGCATTTTTTTCATTTGTGTTCTCACATTTTGTAAACATTTTCTTTTTAACCTGTTAGTCAACTGCTTTGTAAATCACATGGAGGGTTCTGCCCAGCAGAAAGGAAGGTAATAAATCTTGATGCTGCACAACATAGCAATGTAGATCCTATGCACTAGTTGCATATGCTTTGATTTCTGACCCATTTCTGACCCCCTATTCACTTACAATATATTAATTTCATTTATTAAAGAGACAGTGTGATACAAAAAAAATGAATTATCCAGGAAAGTACAGTTCACAGTTCAGTAGCATCTGGGAGGAACACTATACTTCTTTCCTACTTTAGACAAATTTCCAGTTGATTATTAGGTCCTGATCTCTTCTCTCTGGTGACCAGCAAAAGGACCTGAGGGAGCCTCATAAAGATGTGTGTGGGGACGTTTGGGTTGAATATTAGAAAAAAAGGCTTTCATCCAGAACGTGGTTAGGCGCTAGAACAGGCTCCCTAGGGAAGGGTCATAGCATCAAGCCTGCTGGAATTCAAGCTGAAGATACATATATTTTCAGAAAGAAAACCTTGTGAAAGTACGATAAAAGAAATAGTGGTGTTTTTTAGATTCAGCCAAGGAAAATAGTCTATCATATTAGATCTTTATGTCAGCAAGTATTTCCTTGAGATGCCATGGTTTGTCCTCTGGTGTTCTTAACTTTAGCTTAAGAAGAGCAGTGTCTCTAACGGAGTGGACATTAATGCTTTCAAGGGCAAATAAACACTTGCTATAACTTGCTGTGGATGATACTACTAGCAAAGATAAAAGGCTTATTTGTTTCATATCTGACATGCATCTGTTAAGTATCTTTAAATGTTTCTTAATGCAGGAAACAGTCACGCTATGCTGTGAAGAAAGATCTTATTAAGCTTAATCAAATATATAAAAATTAACTATTCTGTGCATACTAAACAGCTTCTCATGTGATTGTAGCTTGCTGGAAAAATGATGAATGTTCAGAATGTGTTTCTGTTCATTTATCTTGATTCCAGTGAGCATGTGAAAGTAGGAATTCTGCATACATTACACTAACTCAGCAAAAGTCTGATTTCTTGAGCTGACAAATCCGAAGTCCTTCAAATTATGAATCTTTTTCATTAGCAGGAAAACATCAAGTATAATGAAGAAATAGTTGTAGTAAAGGTCATTAAAAGAGAATGAGAGGAAACTTGAATTACACATTTGAGACAATATAAGTAGCACTTTCATTTGCAAGAAATTATTTTAATCTAAGAAAGCAATAATCCTCATGAAAGAAATGTAAATTTGATGACAAATGACACATTAATTGTCCTCATATGTTTTATCTAGTTGAGTCTACTAACTCAAGGAATTGAAATGTAACTTCATAAAAAGTCATTATAAAAATGGTTGAGGTTAAGGACCTGAGCACTAAGTAAATGGCAAAATTTCCTCTAATCTTTCTCTATTGTCTGTTTATGATGAGAAGAGAATTTTCTCAGATGTTTTTCATATGAAAACCTTTTAGTTTCTGGAGCATTTTTTTAGTGAGGTTTTATTCCGATGAAATGGTGTTTGTTCCCTAGGTATTTTGTATTAGTTTTATTTGCAAAATAATTGCATTCTATGAAAAAAATATTATTTGGAACAGGCATAAGTGTTATTTCAACATGAGAAGCCCAGTTTCCATACAAAAATACGTGTTGAGTCACTGGTCTCTAAAATTTGTGGGGTTTTGATGGATATTTTGAAATACATAAAGATTAATTTTATAAAAATCCCTGAAGTTTGCTAGAAACCTGTTTTATTAAAGTTTAGGTCTAACTGCAAATTTTATCTAAGGACTTGGTTCCATTTTTTTTCTCAACTTTCAGATAGAACTTGTGATGATAAATGTAATTTCTTTGCAAATATGATGCAGATATTTCCTTTGGTTTCCTTTTTTTACAATTCAATGACCAAGACTTTCAAAGCACTGTAGCAGAATCAGAGGTGTAATTTTCATTAGTTCTACTGGGATTTTGCTTTTTCTCAAATTTCTAGGTAACATTCAAAAATATCTTCTGAAATACATTGGGTAGAAAACTTCAGATTAATGTAACTCCTTGACTGTGGCCTGAACCAAAGTAATCAAACTATTTATATTCTCCTTTGTTTTTTTGTAATCTGCCTTTTCTGTTATTAATACTGTGAAGTGCTTCATATAAGCATATCCTACATCTCTATTGAAAGAGAAAGATGCTTATCTCGGGGAAAAAAGCAGTGGTTAGAGTGCTGTTTAACAGTCAGCATCAGGACAAAGTTACTTGAATGAAAACAACAGCTTGAACTTGGGTCTTTATCCTCTCAAATTAGAATCCTGGTGGCTTGAAATGTACTATTAACCTTGTCCTCTTTCTTTCTCATATATTTTAACAGTATCTGGTGTCTTCCAGAGAGAATGGAAATTCTTTATATCTGAGCTTGTTCAGTGAAAGAAAAAAATTAAACTACAAAATGTTTAATTAATTTGATCTAAAACAATTTTGCTTATTAATTTATCTCTGAATGATCTTTATATCACAATGTGCTCAGAACCAAAAAAACCCCATTTTATTTTAGGTAAAAGAAAGTATCTGCCTGACGTCAAGATATTTCCCTACCACTTTGTAGGGAATTTTCAGAACTCAAAAAAAGAAAATTAATTTTACACAGTGAAGAAGTAGATTTTTGCTTTTTTCCATGATGCATCAGAGAAGGCAAAAGCATTTATTCATGCTTTTTGTTGGTTGTTTTTTTTTCTATCCTCCATTAATATTCCTATTCAAGGTTGTCACATAATGATTCTAGATATTTCACTTCCTTGTGCACAGCTATATATTCTTCACTTTTATCTATTTGACTTCTGTAGTTTGTTAGACAGAGTTCTGTCCCAGACAGAAGCAGAGCAGCAGGACTCTTTTCTAAGATTTATAGGCTTTTTGAGTTTGGGTTTTTTGTTTGTTTGTTTGTTTGAAGATAAATATATTTTCACAGCCCAGTGTAATAGAATCAGATTCAAACTGTATAGGGAGGTTAAATAGGCAAAATCTTTCCTTAGGTGGTGAATGAAATACTCCCACTGGGCTTAGAACCCTGAAAGAGACCTGTTCCCATGACAGAGCTGATACCCTTCACGGCCAGGAGTCCTTCTTGAGCGAACAGCACACAGTCTACCACTGTACATCAAGGCAATGACATGAATTCATTACCTTAATTTATCCAGTCACCCTAAGCGACATAGATTGGCACCACATGTAGGTGCAGAGAAGTTCATAAATCTGGATACAATGTATTAGTGTGACTCATATGTACTGTCACTCAGAGATATTAAACTGTCAAGACAGAATCACAAGTGGTAAGCTGGAAATTTCTGACAATGAGGTGTGGAAAAGGTGCTTTTTTTATATGATGGGAGGAAATACAAGGAAGAAGGAAAGATGGACAGCAGATTTTGGACAATATTAGTCATGACCTTCACAGAAAACTGAAGACACCTAGAATTCTGGTGTATCACACTCTTTTGAACAAGGCAGGCTAGACTTGAAATGTACCCATGAATTTGATCCCCTTGCCCCATTTCTTGCAGAAGTTGATTCTATATAACGTGTTGTTCCTTCGGTTCTCTGTGCTTTCCTTCAGGGGTTCTGCAGCAATATATCCCCCTGGGGTTTTCTGGATATCAGTATAGTCACTCTTGAACAACTTATAGGAAGATTATAATGATCTTTCTATACCTTCCTTGCCTCTTACCAGTGCAGCCATTAGCAACATGCCTCAGATTCCAACAGGACAAAGAAGAACTGTAGATATGAATGTTTAATAGTATCACAATAAGCATGCTTCTGGAGAGCTAGAAGCAGGAGGAAAGGAGACATTTAGGTGCCCAATTATTGCAAAACTATCTATGAGCAAAGAGCTATTAGGCTAAACATCAGCATGCTCATTATCCCAATGAGGTGTCTGAAGGTGTCTTTGCTAGCCAGACAGGAAGGGAAGCATTTCCTTGCTGGAAAGTAGTTGCTGCTGAGTTGCTGTCTTACACCAGCTCCAGCAAAAGCCATCAATCCTGAAAACTTCACTTGACAACCCGATAATTCCCAGTGAGGTTACAACTAGGCCAACCATCCTGATTAGCCTTGTTTTGTTTTGCTTTTTTTTCTTTTAGATCTCGTATCTTTCCGTGCTGGTGCTTTTAACCTTGAAACTTGGAGATCCTGCTGATTCTCTCTCAACAATCCTGTGTCTGTCTGTAACATTTACTTTCTTATGTGTCTGTAGACAGCTCTTTTGGAGCAGCCTGAGTTGGGTTATGCAACTGTGCCATATCAGAGTGGGACCATGGATGGTAGGTACACACACACCTGGACAGCTGTTGATGCATATATATGTGTGTGTGCTAGCTGACAGCAGAGTTACAGAGACAGGGAATGATGTCACCTTCCTCCTTACGGCTGCTTGCTTCCTCCCCCTCCATGCCATTGTTTCCAGGGCTTGAATGGCTGCGCAGTGAGCTGGCTTGGTTCAGGGGACTGGAAATGCATCCAGCTTCTGGTACAACCAACTGCTTACTGCCATTAAGTGGGGAATCATTTTGTGAACTGGTACACTGAAAACAGAGCAAACTCTCTATGAAAATGAGCAAAATTCTCCAAAGAGTGAAAAAAGTACCAGAAGAAGAGGAACACAGAGGTAAACCCCTACTTTTCCACCCCCCACAAATCTTCCTCACAGTCTTCATACCTAGCTACTCAACAAGACAGCAGCAGTTCCAGATTCTGTCCATTTAATTAGTTATGCCAGGTACTTGATAATTCATCATTTTGAGATGTCTATATTTCTTTATTTAGTGGATCTATGTATTTCATGATCTGTGAGGGAGAATCCTAATGCGCTGATTGCTAATGAACACTGTAGTACTTTCTAGTCAGAAAATCGTGCTTTCCTGAATTGAAGCTCAGTCCTACAGAAGAAGAGAGATTAGCCCACATATCCAACACTGCTCAATATTACTGTGCTTTTAAGATTTCTACCTGCTTGTTAACTACATCAAACAAATCACTGAACTGCACTTCTGTGGAGGCTCATGCTCAACAGACCAACAACATCCTTTTGATTCTGATGTAATAATTTTAGGCAAATTCCTATTCAGCAAATTTGATATTCTGTGAGTGAGCCAGACATATACTTCTTTGTAAAATGTTTTGAAATAGCATACCATGGTACACATAGAAAATGCTATCCATAATCAAGAGTCAAAGTGGAGAATAAGCTGCATTTGTTGCTATGTTATGAATATGTTTTGCAGAAATATTCTTCATGCAAAACTCCACACAAACTTTCCTGTATCAAAACAAGCACATAATAGACAATAGCCTCTCTGGCATCTGGAATTGGTGGTAATACCTCCTGAGAATGCAGATGATACAATTCTCGTTGGGTACTGATACCATGACACACTTGAGCTGTCTACATACGGAAATAGTGTAGATGAACTACTTGATGCCGTGGATTATGACCTCTGGTCCACACAGACCTATTTGACCTTTCTCCATACAAATCAAGTTTAAATGAGCAATGTGTAGTTTATGTAAAACATTGTTTCACAGTAAAGATGTAGGAATGAAGAATTATTAATTCTATTGAAGTATATAATTAATTATATACTTAATTAACTTATTAGGTATCAATATCTATTTATATTAAATATAGACAATTAAGCGTATTTTTATAATTACATATTAATTATAGTTAATTAGTACTTAGAATTAATTCTCTTTGCTCACCGGAGAACCTTTGCTTGGAAGGGCTCTCATACAATGCAAAAGCTTTCTCAGGGTCTGGAATGCTAAAATATCTGTACAGGCCACAGCAATTCTGTGTGTTATAAGCAGTATTCTGATTCAGCTTGGTGGTCATGATCGTATTCTGTGGCCCTGATATAGTGACACTGTAGATGTAAGAAAACTCACACAAATTTACCCCACATGATTGCAGGGAACACTCCATTTTTCTTCTTTTACTCACTTCTGAAATTGAGGTTGTATTTCTGAAGTAGTTGATATGCCTCTCATGTACTAATTTCTGATAACATAACACAAAGTAAAATCTGCAAAGGCAACACTGATTCAAACTGCATACGTGGAAGGCAGTGTTGCATATTTGAAGCTACTGCTTTCATCAGCTCCACAAGTTCTGTGTTTTGCCTGAGCTAACAGGGAAAGTCCATTGTATGAAGAAGACACTGCTTCCTGCAGTGCTTCACCACTGTTCTTTCCCATAGATGCATCCTTACAGATTGCATGTTGTGCTGAGAATCAAAAAATAAAGATATTCTGTTTCTGTTTTCCATTGATACATACAAAATTTTGAGGTGGAAGAGGACTACTTTCACACTGGATTCCATAGACATTCTGCTAATGCTAGTGTAATAAAAACAATTCTGAAAGTACTAAATTCAGAGAAACTTTCTTAGACTGAAATATAAATGACTGCATATAGATTTTTTTTCAACATGACAATGTGCATTGCAATAATGCAGTAGTAGACATTTCACTGTAGATGTCTAATATACTGATGAATTGACTCCTTTTATTATTAGATATAGAAAGAGAAAATCCCAGAACTAGTTTCTTCTAATCTGAATGTGGATGTATTGGGTCTGTCTGAGATGGAGTCCATTTCCCCATAGCAGCCCTCACAGTGCTGTGCTTTGCATTGGTGGCTGGAAGGGTGTTGATAACATACCAGTGTTTTGACTACGGCTGAGCACAGTCTCAGGACTGTAATGTTCCTTCCCCAACCGAGGGCAAGATTCTGGGTGGGTACACAAGTAGGCCAGCTGACCCAAACTGACCAAAGGGATATTCCATACCATATGACATCATCTCAGATATAAAAGCTAAGGAGGAGCAGGAAGTGGGGCGGCATCCACTGTTTCCAAAGGTGGCTCACTGACTACTACATGTGTTGAAGCCCTCCTTCTCTGGATGTGGCCTGTCATTGCTGCTGGGAAGTAGAGATTAGATTTCTGTTCCGCTTTTGTGGATGCAAGCTTTGCTTTTGCTTTTGCTTCTAGTAAACTGACTTATCCCAACCCACAAGTTGTTTACTATCTCATTCTTTTTTTAACCTCTGCCTGGCAGGAAGGGGAAGAGGGAGGTTAGAGCAACTCTGGGCACGTGGCATCCAGCCAAGGTTAACCCATTACAATTGGTTTCCAATATAAATCAGATAATTTCTGAAAAGCTGTCTGAAGTTGTAGCAGATGAATCTCAACTCTAATGTTTTCCTGATGTTAGTTTATGGATGATTTTTTTAATAAAGAATGGAGTGACTGGCATTTTAAAATCTTAATTTATAATTCCATGTCTTTGTGGCATCTTGGAGTTCTCCTGAATTAAAACTGCATGAGATACTATAGAAGTAGTCTGTAGTAAAACATGATGTTTTAGTTTGTTGCTCTTTTCCTGTTGACTGTATTGCTAAAGAAAACGAAAAGCATCTTTCATATGCCGATAGACACAGTCGAAATTCTTCTATACATCATTCAGAAAATGTGTTGTACATTACAAAGGCAAATACTTGTCATATGTTTCTGCCTACATGCTATCTTCCACCTATTACTATATCAATAATGTCATGAGTAGCTCACTTTATGATGATAATGATTTGATTCTTTCAGAAATTGAAAAACAAACAGCAAAACCACAACAAACCAAAACCACAACAAACCAAAACCACTTAATATTAATTTACATCTGGATTTATGTGTCAGTAGAAAAAATTTCCATAGTGATTGTCCAAGTAGAGAGTCCCTTCCAGTTTATTAGAGGTTCACCATCCCAGCAAGTTTTTATACCATTATTGCCACTTTTATATATCCACTCCTATTTTAGCTGTAATCTTGCACAAATCCCAGCAGAAAAAAACATGAGCCCTAATGACATTTTTCCAAGTCACTGGCCTAGTCAGATTTTACTCACAACTTTAGGACAAATTCCTCAAGGAATGACAACACAATACACTGCAATTGTTCAAGATCAGTTACTACACCAATGGTTAATTTTGTAAGCGTATGTTTTCTTGGATTAGAACCTGTAAGTTTTTCTGCCTCAGTGAAATCTAATTTTCTGTTTCAATTCTATACTGAAGAAATCATATCTTTCCAGTTTAATAGTGTGAATGTCAAGTTAATTTTAAAGTAATTATTTTCAGGTACGCTTAATTCACCTTCTATTTCTACTGGTTTAGATCAATGCCTTAATAAAAACTTTAATGGTTTCAAAGTTTGTCTTGTTGTAGCTGGATGACGTGAAATAGGTTACAACTTATAGTTCCACTGCATTGGCAGCTCAGAAGTTAGTATATATTCCCTCTACTGTCGCATCAGCTGTGTATGAGCATGCTACTGGCAAAAGGGAATTTTTTTTCTATGTTATTAACCTGAAACAGGATATAAAAGCAACTGCCAGATGTACTCAGCACACTTGGACAGCAAATCTGTTTGAGGAGCCTGTCTTGGGCAGGAAAAAGAAAAAGGGTACTTGTCTATCATTTATGGTCTTTTACTATATCTAGGCTTCAGATTTACTCCCAGTGAATCCATCAGTAATAATTAGCATGATGCTACTAGAAGGACCACACGGCCTTTTCTTTCCAGATGGTTTGCATTTCTTTAAAGTAGGACATTTCCTATACAATGGTCATATCACATTTAATTCATTCTGATTTGACTCCTATCTGAACTGTTTACAAACTGTTTACAAATGGAAGGTACTTAATGTGAGTATCAGTTAAGATGTTGTCATCATATATACACACCAATATTACAAAGTCATCTAGCAGTGAGAAAGTAATTTCTGGAATTTCTGTTATTTGCTCAGGATCAGTATCCCTTCATACCATATGTGATGATTTGGGCAGTTTATTAATTTAAACTCAGGGACATGAATCCAAAACAAATGTATATAGAGATAAAAAAATCTTTATAAAAGAAAAAAAATATTTTGTATATATATATATAGAGAGAGAGAGAGACATAATATAAGTTTTTTATATATATGTATGAAAATAAAACAGAATATATATGAAGTGTAAACAGTAAAAACAGGATATAAAAACACAATGATTATAAACATCAGAACTGCTCAAAACAAGTAATTGTTCCCCTTTTTTTCCCTATGTCCTGTTGCCAGCAGGAGGAGCCTGGATGATAGCAGGGGAAGTTGCAGTGTTGTCTGAGAAGCAACAGGGGCCGATGAGAGCAGCAGAAAGTTGTAGTGCACTCTGGTGACAGGTAGGCGGTATCCAAGGCAGAGTGTGGGTGACAAGATCTCTGGGGGGTCACAGGGGCTCTCCTGGGGCTGGGGGTGCTGCGGGAACAGGGTTTGGTGACCCACAGGGACTCCCACCGACTAGGCAGGGGTTTAGGCTTTTTTTGTTTTTAGCAAACTTGAGAGCTGCGGGTAGGATCCTCTTGTGGGGCAGAGATGCGGAAGCAGAAGCAAAGATGGTGTTGGCGGTGACCACGGCAGCGCAGGCAAGGAAGTCTTCTTCGTGTCCTTGGCAAGTCCGGAATGGCACATGTCCAATAGTGGGAGCTGATTATAAAGTGCCCCCCCATCTTCTCCTCAGAATTCTTTGCAACCACTCCAGCATAGTTCTCTGAACCACACTCTGTTCTGCCCCATGGGGCATGGTTTTGCTTTGACAAACCATTTCACTGGGTGGCTGCCAAAGCCCACCTCATCCCTGGCTCCACCCCACCTCTGTTCAACTCCCATCTATGGGAAGCTGCCTGCCCTTGCTCCAGCCATGTGGCTTGCTTGTACGCGCTGGAATGGTGCCCACCACCATGGCCTGCCTGCTCCCGAGTGTGCCGTGCTGCCCCTCCTGGGAATGCCCCATCACTGCGCATGCTGTGGCACTGGACATTCAAGGGCCACCCACCCCTTGTGCTAGAGCCAGGCACAGCCCCTTGGCAGACTGGGGTGGCAAGACCAGCCCCCATGGCGGGGCTGCGGGCAGGTGGCTGCACCCACTGATGGCTCCCAGTGGCCCCCCCTGCCCCAGGACACTGAGCTCACTGCTGGCCCCACTGTGATCGTGTATATCTCAGTGGGAACTTGGCACAACGGCCAGTGGCCTCCAACAAGGAGTGCCCCCACACAACCCTTGTGCCCCGGTCTATCTACTCCAGGCCCGGGTGGCAGAGGAGCCATGGCGAGCCCAGCGTTGGCGGGAGCAGGTGGCCTCCACCTCCTCCTCACCCTTTTCACCCACCAGGTAAGGGGGAAAAGTTTTAAACACGCCATTACAACCATAACATCGTATATTTCTCACTGTGTTGGGGTTTTTCCTGGACTACTTATTATTAAATTATTATTAATTATATTATTATGATCAAAGACAGTAAAATAACTCATGTAGAATAAATCATCCAAGGATGATAGCCTTTTTTCATTTTTGAATACAGGTAGGGTTTGTAAGTGCAAAATTCATACTATATTTTCATGGAATGCTTGCAAGTTTTTATCTTTAACTATTCATTTTCTTCAGTATGTAGATGGTCACAACAGTTCCACTCAAGCTTTTCTCTCTGTCAGCATAAGTTAAACTTTCCAAAACACTGGCAAGTAGCATGTAATGAAACACAGCTGTTAACAAATTTGTCTTTCAGAGAAAGTTGTATGCTAAAGATCTTTAAAAATCAGATATTTCTTAGTTATTTCAATAAATTGATGAACTATCATTTAAATGAACACCCGGTTCAAACCATAGTCATGCATTTTTTATGTTCATTTATGGAAAATCTGGCAATCTATGTCACTGACATATCTCTAAAGATGTAANGAATGCAGTGTAATGCTTTTTACATTATCGCACATTTTATTTGGCTTGCAACTATTTAAAAAATACCATAGAAGCCAGTCACTGGTCAAAAACTGTATGGTGCCTCCAGACTGCTTTTATGTTAATTAAGGAAACACACTGTCACTCTATCTAGTCTAGATACCTCATTTAGCATAAGATAAATTGTCTCTAGTATTAAGTCTGCCTTCACTGACCATGAAGACTTCCCAGAGGACAAACTCTGAATGGTGAATGCTTTTTGACAGATAGAATTGGGCAAGATAAATCTCAACTATGTCATGCCCCAACAAATTCATGGCAGATGTTTGGTTTATAAGGCTCCTAGAGCTTCACAGCCTCTCTAGCAATCTCACCTTATGGTCGCTGTTAGAAGGCATTCTGTTTCTCTAACATACAGCTGGCCTCTCCCTTTGCTGTGGTTTAACCTGTCAGGCAGCTAAATACCACACAGCCATTTGCTCACTCTGTCCCGGTGAGATGGGGCAGAGAATAGGATAGAAGGCAGAACACCTGGATTGAGATAAAGACAGTTTAACAGGACAGAAAAGGAAAAGGAAATGTTAATGATTATGTAGCAATATACAAAACAAGTGATGTACAATGCAATTTTTCACCAACCACTGAACAATGCCTAGCCTGTCCCCAGTAGTGGGACAGCTCCCCAGCCAGCTCCCCCCAGTTTTACTGTTCAGTATGATGCCCTATGATTTTAAGTATATCTTCTCCAAGCTTCTTGTCCACTCCCAGCCTACTCACTGCAGCATGAACATATTCCTGGCTAAAGCCTTACCAAGTATAGCAAGAGGAATGTTTGTATTTCATGCTGGTTGTATTTATTTGTACTTTTGTCTCTCCCACAATAGGAACTGACTGGCTTTCTGGTACAATAACCTTCAGAGCCTTTCCTTATGGACCTTACTATGCATATGTGTCATTGTTTAATTGTACCTAGATGCAATTTAGTTGCATTTTTTCAGTCTATTTTTCCATTTCATCAAAATCACCAGTTCCTTCAGTCCTCATTCAGTTCTTCCTAGTTTGGTATTGATGGTAGATTGCCAGTGTACTCTTGCAAAACAGAGTGCAATGCTACCTGTCTGGACAGACTGAATAGTAATCACTGTTCATTTCCCAGTTTCTCTAGTAGAAACAGTTTTTAGTTATCCTATACCTGCCTAATGAATTGGACAATTTAGTTTCAAGCTCTTTCAAATCTTCCAAATCACAACTGACATCCCTTCCTTCCATGTGGTCTTTTGTTATGATTTGGGATTCAAGGCTCCTCTGAAAATTCTTATCTTTTTACAGTGAAAACATAACTTGTTTCTGGACCACTCTAAGAAACATTAGCAGCCTGAAAGGCCAATAAATAAGAAGAGGCAACTTTTCAGATGACAGGGTGTTATTTAGGCTAAGGCAGATGAAGGCATTTCAGAATCCTAAAGACAACTGATCAGCTATGCAGAAAATGTGCCATCACGTGGGATTCATTGTTGATAAATACAGGTTCCAGAGGAATATTGACCACTAAATGTATTCTTGGACTCAAGAGTAACTGCAACAGGTGAAAAGAGCTGTTGGTTTCTATGGTTAGGAAATGAAAAGTCTTAGCTCAGTGCAAAATCAAAAACAGAATAGGAGTATGAATAAAGAGAAGAATACATTCAGAATGGTTAAAACGGCATAAGACTATTAGGTACTCTGACAGAATACATTCAGATTGTTCGCAGTTGTAATGTGATTGTCCATAGAAAGGAATCCAAGATGAATCCAAGCAGAAATAAAGAGGTTGTAAAGTGTAAACTGTTTATTCTTTTTCACAAATCAGGAAGATGAGACCAATTTATACAATGTGATCAAAACACATTTAAAACTAATTAACAAAACCATTTATAACTGTGAATTTTATTATTTTATTCCATCATTTACTCCAAAATTTACTAGGAACATTTATTGACCTTTCTGATGTGTGGGAAGCAGTTGCAATCTCCACATAAGTATCTGTGAAAGTGGCTGCACAAGGGATTTTGCTTCAGAACAGTGCTAGTGAGCAATCCCTCTTCCATCCTAGTTTGCACATAGTGCACAGGAATACCACCTGTATTTGTAATTTTTTTGAAAAGCTGACAAACATGTAAATCTCAGTCCTTAGTTGGAATTTTCAAGTGATGTGAGTCAGGGTCCTCATTCACTAGGGTTGACAGTTAAATTTAAAAACACATATAATCTTCAGCTAGTTATTGGAGGGTTCTTCTCTTTACAAAGAAAAGAAACATTTCAATTCAGTTCTACTTTTGCCTGACCACGTATATTGTTGATCCTGATTCCTGGGACTGATTTCTCAGGTTGACCTTGGACTTTCCTCATCACTATGGGCTTACATGATGACGATCACTGGACTGACCCTGGTTACCATCACTGGACCTTCTCCTGACTTCTATTCGCAGGTTGGCCTTGGGCTTGACTTTTCACAATTGTCTTACCTAGTGATCTGGACCCTTGGGCTGACCCTGACAACCTTTCTCAGGCCAATCCTGTCTTTCTTGAATTGGGGCTGTAAGGCTGAGCCTCAGCTATCAAAGCCTCTGCTCTGCCCTGATATGATGTTTGGATCACCTGGGTCTTTCTGCCCCCCAGCATACCAGTGCGACAGTCTGTGTGCTACTCTGATCAGCATATAAGTTATATCCTAGTGAGCATTTTAAAGGACAAAATTAAAACGGATGTATGGGTTGTGCAAACCTTCTGGACCAAGGGAGAAAAAATACAGATTGAAAGTAAAATGAAAGCTCAGATGAGTGGCTCATCTAACATCATTAAAAAAGCAAAAAGATATAACAGTGAAGGAGAAAATTAATAAATACCAGAAGTAAAAGTGACAGTATTTGACTGCATCTCAAACTTGAAATAATTGCTAGAGGCTAGAGGCTCCTAGGGTGATTTACAATGAATATTAACAAAAAAGCTTGTCGACCTTAATAATAAATAATAAATAAATCAATGACTCTAAAGGGTTGTGCTGGTCTGACATAATTCAAACTGCAGAGTATAAAAAAAGTGAAAACTGTTCAACTCACACCTCACATAAAGTAATAGATCTTGTCAACTGAACACCGAAGTCAGGATGTTATTGATTCTTGACAGAAAGTTACTTCTAGAACTCATCTTGTGCTCAGTCTTCAAGCCTTCTCTAGGGCATTATTTTGCAACTAAATATATATGTCTATTTTGACATTTTATGGTATTTGAGAAATATTATTCGGATCTCTAAATTTAATGGAAACACTGAAAAATGCTTGATACTTTAACAAATTCATTTGGCTCTAACCATCCTCTCCAATGAAAAAGTGAGGGCAAGGATGGAAAAATTGGACACTTGTCTCATAGACCTAGCTCTTCAAAAATGCTAATCATTGTTTAGTATCTCTGTGGGGACTCCTTTTAAAAGATGAACAGGAGAAGGCTCGAGTAGCTCTGTGGGAAAATGAGAGTGCAAGGCCTTTATCTTTTAGAAATTAAGCATCAGTGAGGAAAACAGACTTAAAGACACTCACTATGAATCCTGTATCATCTTACCATTGGTAGCAGGAGACTTATTAACCAGATTATTATTCTCTCCACAATTTTCTCCCTAGTCAGAAGGTGAGGCATGAAAGTTAGTGCTGCTAAAAGTAGATTAATCTATATTAATTTTCCAACTTTAATTTTAACAGTTTGTTAGAAGACAGAATCTGATGTCAAATTGTGGATATCTGCCCCTTACCACCTGAGGAAAAATGCACAGGGCTCTTAATGCTCTTGGCTACTGATGCCTTGTTATTGTTCATGTTGCTCTATGCAATAACAGGGTCAGCCAGAACCAGGTCTTAGTGTGTTGTAAAATCCAGAAGACAGGGGCTCTGCTCTTGAACTGATAAATTCAAAATCTAAAATCTGACACAGACATAATGAACACGTGCAATAAGACTAGAATCAAAACTGTTAAAACTCCGCTTATCTTTCATTGAACTCATGTTTAACAGCAATTCAGTTATTTGCTAGAAATCACCTTGAAAATTAAGACACAAGTTATGAAATGTTAACAGAAATAGTAAATATATACAATTCATATCCCTTCATATTGCAGACTATAAATCTTCACGGGGCTGTTTGTTCCCAACTTCAGCCTTAATAGCTCTTTTTTTAATGTCTTTATTAATTTTGTTTTGTTTATTGTTGTAAATTTATCACCATTCTCCTGCTCATTGAGATGAAACTACATCTTTTTTATCTTACTGCTGCTTCTCAGGAGTATGAAACACAAATGAGTTACACCTCATCAAACCTTACATTTTTCTTCTGTGATATAACTAGTCATGTTTTCTTGCTGGTACATAATTCAACCTGCAGATATCTCATCAACCTCTCTTTCTCCTTGACACCTGTCAACTGTTTGTCCTCTTGGTGAAGGTGTTCAGTGCATTATTATTCCAATCCGAGAAAAGTCCTTGATAAGTGTCTGTCAATATGGTGTGTAAAATTGTTGGCATACAAACTCATGCCTTTCTCTAAACCACTATTCAGGAATGATAGCATGAGTCAGAATGCTAAGGCTATAACAAGAAACCCCCTATGCATTAAAGAGTCAAATCATATCAGAATCTTGAATCATAAATTTGCATAGCTGACAGAAAGATTTAAATTTTTATTACTTGAAGTGAAAGAAACTACAAAGAAAATGACATGAAGATTTTTTATTTCAGTATTGAAATGTGAAAAAACCCACATTCTACACCATACATTAATTACCTCTTTTAAAGGGCAGAAGTAGTCTGCATGAACAAACTGTAAAGACTAAAAAAAAAAGATAAAGTTAACATATGTTGCTTAAAAGGATCACTGATAGAGATGTCAGTGATTCTCACAAGTAAGGAAAGGACAAAAGCTGACAGCTGTGATCACCACAATTTTTTAGAAAATTATGACCTTCAGAACGTGTGCACAAACTTTTTCTAGGTGTGTGATTTCTTGTAAAGTTAATGCAGCATTTCTGAACCATGTTAGATTGACATGCACAGAGAGGTAAATCCTAGAATCACAGACTGGGTTGGGTTGGAAAAGACCTTAAAAGACGATCTAGTTCCAATGCCCCTGC
>VYZS01041090.1:0-26857 GCA_013400695.1 Neodrepanis coruscans | reverse complement strand
TTTTTTTTTTTTTTTCCAGAAGTATAGTAGGCTTGGGAACTCATTCTCTGCTTAAGGAATGAAAATTCTTTGTTTGCAAGATCTGTTCTAGATCAGGAAAAGATACCTTTTCTGACTTGAAGGGCTTAAACTGAAACCAAAAAGTCTTGCTAATATTCCTCAGACTGTACCTGGGAAGTTCACTAGCTTACATAGTTCATTACACTAAAACAATACTACAAATTACATGATAAAGTCAAGGCACTTTCTGTAGCAAAACAACTTTTTCTTTATATCAGAACAAGAGGAGTCTGCAAATTCCTGTGACTTACCACTTTTAATGTAGTGACATACCTTTCAGCACTGAGACTAGTAGTAGCTGAGGTTACTTTTATTATTTCCTTACTGCCAGGTGACTGCTAAAGATACACATATAGTGACAGACTTGGAGGTCTCCTAAGCCATCAGCCTAGACACAACATCAGGTCTCAGAGCTACCATTGCAGCTCATAGGATTCACAACAGAGCTAATTGCTTTGAGCTTATATCTGCTTAAACCCCATGGGACTTAATTTGATAATGATTTTTTTCTTAGAAAGACATTAGAAAATAAAAGGGCTGGGGATAAGTGAAATTTAAAGGAATCAACAGCAAAAAAAAGTGAAGCCATGAAGCAGCTGAAGAAGAAAGAGTGAAAGAGTAAAAGGAAAATAGATCCCTGTGAAACAAAAAATTGCTATAACGCAAATCAGCCACCTATGACTCCTTAATTGACAGGATAGTCACATCTATTGCTACAGATTATGCTTTAGTTTTAAAAACTGGGCTTGATTATGTTTATTGCTCTAAGGGCTGAAATGAATGAAGGATGTAGATGGCTTGAGAGAAGTAAAAATAAGGGTTCAGTATACTACAGCATATATAGAGAGCAGAGAAAGGGCAAGCCTGTCTCCCATAGAATACTCCCGGAAAAGCTGGTAGCCCATGGCTTGGATAGGTGCACCCTTCACTGGGTTAAGAACTGGCTGGATGGCCAGGACCAGAGAGTGGTGGTGAATGGTGCTGCATCCAGTTGACAGTCACTAGTGGTGTTCCCCAGGGATCAGTCTTGGGCCCAGTCCCCTTTAATATCTTTAATGATGATGTGGATGAGGGTATTGAGTCCACCATTAGCAAATTTGCACGTGACACCATGTTTGGGGGGGGGGTGTCGACCTGCTGGAGGATAGGAGGGCTCTGCAGAGGGACCTGGACAGGCTGGATAGATGGGCCGAATCCAGTGGCATGAGGTTAAACAAGTCCAACTGCTGGGTCCTGCACTTTGGCCACAGCAACCCTCTGCAGCGCTACAGGCTGGGGACAGAGTGGCTGGAGAGTGACCAGGCAGAAAGAGACCTGGGGGTACTGATGGGAAGGAAACTGAACATGAGCCAGCAGTGTGCCCAGGTGGCCAAGAAGGCAAATGGCATCCTGGTCTGTCTCACAAATATTGTGGGCAGCAAATCTAGGGAGGTGATTTTTGCCCTGTACTCAGCTCTGGTTAGGCCACACCTCAAGTACTGTGTCCCGTTCTGGGCCCCTCAATTTTGGAAGGGCGTTGAGTTCTGGAGCATGTCCAAAGAAGAGCAACAAGGCTAGTGAAGGGACTGAAGCACAAGACCTATGAGGAGCAGCTGAGGGAGCTGGGATTGTTTATCCTAGAGAAGTGGGTGATCAAGGGAGACCTTATCACTCTCTACAGCTACCTAGAAGGAGGTTGCAGTGAGGTGGGTATTGTTCTCTTCTCCCAGATAACTAGCAGTAGGACAAGAAGGCATAATCTTAAACTGTGCCAAGAAAGGTTTAGGAGGAAGTTCTTTACAGAGAGAGTGATTGATTATTGGAATGGGCTGCCCAGAGAGGTGGTAGAGTCACTGTCCCTGGAGATCTTTAAGACACTGGATGTGGTACCTAGTGCCACGGTCTAGTTGAGAAGGTGGTATTAGGTCCAAGTTTGAACTTGATGATCTCAGATGTCTTTTCTAACCTAATTTATTCTGTGATTCCATGATATAACCTTGTTTTACGCTGGAAGTTAACAGAGGAGCTGAGTTTTACATAAAAAATCTACAGTAAAGGAAAAATGGAGCTAACTAGAAAACAGCAGTACAACTGTCTGACACTGAAAACTGAAAGACACCATCAGGATGGAAAAAAAACGGAATACCACACAATAGAAATGTTGTATTGACCCTGAGGACTAAGATAATAGTATAACATATGGAAGATCCTGTAATTGTACGTTCATAATAAGAATAATTCCTCTAAGTTAGGAGCTCTCAGGTATTAGTAACAGCAAAGAGGAAGGTCAGTGTGATCATTTCAGTATTGATCAATCAGAGATCCATCCAACCCAACTTCGGCTGTTTACAGTGTAGGCATATTTCACCCACTGCTCAACCCAAATTGCTTTTGCAGTCAAAGGAGACAAACAGGCGCTTTCCAGACATTATTGACCTGACCTTTTTCAGACCTTTACTTCAGAATGAGATTAATTACTTATTTCTTTCTATTGATTATGAAAGAAGTCTAGACAAGTGCACGACTTTGGGATGTCTACATTGTCGATATGCTTGAGATGAATTAGGTAAATAAAGCCTATATGAAAAAGACAAATGCAATTTTCTGATGTGTTACTTGATCTTTCTGTGAAACAAAGAATTTTTATTTTCTTTTACTAAGCACTATGAAAAACTTTATCTGGAATACTGTGTAAAAGCTTGGTAATTCACATTCCAGGAAGATACACTTTTTGTAAAGAAGCGATAATGAGATGATCTGGGGAAAGGGAAGATTACTATTTGAGAGGAGTCTACAGGAGCTTATATTGGTTGTTTAGCAAAACAGAGCCTCGGATAAAATATCACTGCTCTCTAGAAAAAAATGGTGATGGCAAAAGCCAGCAAGGGAAATAATGCTGGCATAGCTAAGGTCTATGAGTACAAATATAGTTGGATAGCTGAGTTTGTGTCTTTCTTCTTTTATGCTCATGGCCTCCTGATCTGCTTATTCACTTCCAGGACCTCATTGGGAAGAAATCAACCAGATCCCACAGAAACAGAAGGTAGAAACCCTCAAGCATTCCTAGCACATATATGCCGCAGCTCAGAGCATGCAACATCTACTCTCTATTTCATGCCATTGAAACACCATTCTGTGGGCTGCAACACAATTTTCACACTTTCAAATATGATGAACTGAACCACCGTCACAGAAAAAAGAGTCATGTTTTACATGTACATGAGTACCATATGAGCAATATGGTGTGGATTGGGTTCCTCTGCTCTTCTGCTCTACAGAGGATTAGCCTCGAATATCAGCCAGTCTTTGCTACTTGAGCCAGGGGACTGGAGACTATTTTGGGTGGGGAGGGGGGTATGCTTAGCAATGTAGTTGTAGCTGCTGTTGTAAGTAAATGAGTATTCCAGGACCATAAGGAGATTCATGACAAAAATCAGATAGTTTCTAACCACTACAGGAATGAATCTAAGAAACAGTTTTCCCGTTGCTGCTCTGAGGACAAGAAATGGACCAGCTTCCAAAGGAAGCTCATGTGTTTTGTGATGCCTCCCACAGCAAGGGATTTTTTTTTAGGCTGGGTCCGAGCTGTCATGTCCTTGTCCACAAAACACTTGTACTTCCAGCAGGTACTACATTTACTTTACACACTGGTATTTGACAAATGGTGTCTTAGTGGAATTAATCAAGTACAAAATGGAGTCTGATTCACCTTTCCATCATTCCTTTTGTAATAATGTGTGGCTTTGAGTCCTGTTTTCCCTATATATTATGCTCCTATTTGCTAGGAAGTTTTACAAAGAGCAGATTTTTTTGAGGTTTTTTTAATATGAAGAGCAGTCTGAGAGGTTCAAAGAGTCTCAAATGCCAAGAAATCAGCCATCACCTAATTAAGAGCTCATTTACTCCAAATAGAACTGCTACAGTGAGCTACAGACTGTTTCTGATCTGCTTGGAAAACACCTTTTCTGATGATGCCAGATGAAATACCATACAAAAGGTTTTTTTCAAGCAAATATACTTGGTTCTCTTTTACATATAATGAAGATAAAAGCTCTGTCTGCAGACAGGTTTTCTGAATATCTAACCATATGCACTTGTCTACATCTATATATACAGAGAGACACATATATACAGGCTATATTAGCAGTCAGTGAAGAAAGTAAGTAAAAAATAGGTCTTTTTCTTCAATTTTTCTTTTTCTTCTCTTTATTTCTTCTCTGCTTTCTTACACATGTTTACTGTAATCCCAGTGTAACAAGGTACTTAAGCACATGCTTAACACTGTAAATCTCTTTAGTGTATATAAAAAGCACATATTCAGGCATGACTGCAGGTTCCTAAACACACACAGCGTTTCACATTTTCCACAACAGGCTAAGGAACAGGCCCTCCAGTCCTTCCTCTCTTCCTACTATCTATACTGTCCTTCGCAGCATATTCCCATGTGATGTGGTTGCAGAAATGTGGAAGTATGCCCTTCCTTGCTCATATTGCATCTTACTGAACATTCAGCTTGACAGCCACAAGAATCATCCAAAGGCTTAGGCTGAAATTGTTGTTAGAGCATCACAGTGCTTTGCATTTACTGTTTGAAATGAATGGTGTCTGGGTTTTACCTACAACTGTCATAGACAAGCTACTACTAATGAAATCTGAGCTAGTGTCAAAAAGGAGAGGACTCCCTTAGTTTGTTTATCACCTCATTAGCAAAATTAATTAACAAAAACACTGTGCCATGACAATCACAAATGAATCCCCAGGATACCTACCTGTACATTTTGGGATGAAACCTTTTCCAGAAGGACTATTTTCTCCTTTATCTTAAGTTAACTGAAGCACTAGCCTCTTTAAGGTTTTAATTTTCTGTGTGCTCACAAGGATGTAAGGAAGCTCTGAAAATAATTGCAAGTGCTTGATGTATTCACTGTCTGCAATACTTTGCAGAGCCTCCTCAGAATTGTGCATTTCAAACACAAGGATAACATTCAGCAGTATAAAATCTTCGGGAATGATTAACTTCTAAATTTTGTAGTCAGAAAAATATTTACAATCCTCTACTGAATAAACGATAGCATGATGCTAAAACCACAAAAACAGAGAAAAAATTTATAGATTATGGATTCTCTGAGCACCCTTAAAAGCAAAGCATAATTACATTAATAAAATTAAAAGGAAACTTGAAAGTAGAGTCAGGATTCACACAGTAAAACCAAACAAAAACGTGTTAATTAAATGCCAAATCAAACTGGTGTATTTCTTAACAAGATTTTAGGTCTTGCAATGATTTGCTTATTTTGCTTAACAAAAGAAAAGGAGTTTCACAGCATGGGAGCTGAGAAGACAAACACCCTAAAGCCAGCATCATCTATTTAACAAAAAGAGCTGAGAAAAGGGTTCTTATTCAGCTAATAAATAGGTATTGTTTTCTTTAATCACTGGTGAATGTGCACCAGAAAGAAATAAAAAATATTTCAGTTTTGTTATTTTATTTCCAGCCCCTTGCCTTTCTGTTCTGTTTCAAAAATTTTGGCAGCTGCTAAGCAGCCAGCAAATCAAGTGAGTGACGTTCCAGAGAACGGGATGACCTTGCCACCAGTAAATCCATGTGGACAGGTTGGAAGAAAGCTCATGTCTACAGGGCAAGACAGACAGATGACAGTTTTTTCCCAGGGTAAGACAACTCACTTGGTGGACACAACAGACAATCTGGCTACTGCATCTGTAATCCAGATGGTCATTAGTATTTGAGAATGGCTCACTATTACTGAGCCCAGTCTAGTTCATTTAATGTAGATGACCTTCTTTGCATCACCTCTAAGCCAGACAGTCACTTCTTGCCTAGAGGACCCCCAGCTTTAAATATGATGAGCATTAAAGAATGCTACTGTATGAAGACCCAGGCCTTTAATTTGTGGTGAAATTTATGAAATTTATAAACTGTGGTGCACTTTATAAAATGTACATCAGGAATAACATGCCATATTTTGAGACGTACTACCACATTCCATGACATGTTTCCTACGTACATTATTTGGATATAGCAAGGGTTGGGGTTTTTTGCTTTGTTTTTATGTGAAACCATTTGAAGTTTAGATTTTTGAGAAATAAAAATGGGCAGAGTTTCTCTAACATTATCAGCTGAAGCGCTGAATCTTAAAGCTCTACGTTAAAAAACATGCAGAGAGCAAGCTTTCAGAGGGCTGTAAGAAAAAAAATATTAAAAACTGTGTTCAGAACCCATTCTTTTCATGTGTTTTAGATCATTACTACTTGATATTAAAAAATGTATTATGTTTTGGGTAAATAATACATTGTTAGAAGATTTGGGAAGAGACTAACCCAAAATTTATATTCCCTTATTAGTTTTCTTTGTATGCAGGTAGAGTAAGAATAAAATTTTGAGACTAAAATTCTGAAATATTTTTTCTTCATTTTCCACCAATTTTACAGTTCATCAGAGCACTTTGAGTATTTCAGCAGATTTGAAAGGGCACGCTCAAAACTCTTTATTTTTGTAGGCATTTGTGCATGTTTTTCTTCATTCTTGAGATGGGGGATTTTTTAAAAAAAGAAAAATAGTTGCAACTAGGTCAGTGTTTACAATTTGCAGTGTAGATGTACCAGAGAGATGTTACAGATGTCTAGAAGGTGACATGCGCCTGAACAATCAGGTGACACTTAAAGTGTCCTAGAACAGATACCTAAAAATTGAGATCCTTGTGTTTGCCAATTATTTAAAAAGTGCTACTCACAGAATTTAAGGGAAACATCATTTTGTGGTTAAGACTCTTGGGAAGAATATGGATAATTTCCTTCCAGCTCTTACAGATTTCCAGGATAACTTGGGACAGGTGTCATAAAATATTGAAAGATATTTTCATGACTAAGACTTACGAGGGATTTACATGGGTTTCAAGAGACCTAAACAACTAATCTGTATCTCCCAGAATGTATTTAGGCTGATCAGAAAGGTTTAAGCATGATTTTAAGAACTGTAGACTTCAGCCATTTGGATTCTATGAAAAGTGACAAATGCCACATCATTTGCATGAGAAGGGTATAAACTCTCACTTGCACCCCTAGCTGTGATGTCTGGTCCACTGCAGTTCACTGAAAGGCAACAACTACACACAGACTGCTGGAGTGGCAGAACAGCTCTTTCAGCTGATTCTTCCACATCCTTGAAAATGACACAAAGCATAAAATTCAGCCCCAAATCATTTTAAACAATTGACTTTTATCACACAATTGGCTTTTACTGGTCACACTGTCTTCAACCTACAGACTTAAAAATTGCTTCTGTCCATACCCAGAAGAAATCTCACCTGATTATACACTGGTCTTCTTCTGTCCTTCCTGTTGAAAGTGGGCCATTATCCAAAGGCATGAAAGACTCATGGTACTGGAAAGAGGAGGAAGAAACGAAAAGAGTCTGGATTTATAGCCCACTGCCAGGAAAAATCTGGAAATGAGATGTCTTAAGTTCTATTTCCTACATAAGATATGACAAATTTTTTTTTGAATTAACAAGTCTTTGGGTGCTTGAACAGTGCAGTATGAAGTCTGAGTGCAGATCCATATCTCAGTTATCCCTCTCTACAAAGCAAGAAGACTTCCCTTCTCCTACCCTTTATCCATCCTGACATTACATTAACTTTTTCAGAATGAGAATTTTCAGGGCAAGGACAGCTCTTTGTAAAAACCATATGTAAAAAACTCTATGTAATCAAGCCTGTTGTACATCATGGACACCTTTTTCTCAGACTCACCTTTCCTTTTTTCACCCAAGAACAAAATCGCTACATATACCTAATATCTGTTATTTAAAAAAAAAAAAAAACAAAAAAACCAACACAGAAAATCCAGACTGTTGTTACCTACTGTGTTGCTAACCCTGTTCCCAGCAAAGCCACGCAAAACAGCAGCACAGCTGCCACCTCCCTGCATAAGCTGGGCTCATTGTCAGGCAGGAATGCCCCAGGAGGCACAGCTGATGTTTGTGTCCTGCACAGATGGACACTTCTCTTCCTGCCCTGGTGTTTGCTGGAGTCCCCTAGTAGGGGTTGCTGCAGGGTGGAGCTGAACCCTCATGTCCCCCAGCCATCCTTGTCCTCCACCATCCCTTGAGCTGCGGAGGTCTGCTGCCTTTTTCTACTGGACTCTGGAACGAGGGTGAACTCAGCAGCCTTGAACTCCTTTTCAACAGACACCAAAACCCCTTTCTACATCCCTAGAAGGTCAGTTCAGAAACCAGCAGCAGCAAAATAAGGACATTCCCCACCTGTCAGGGTTGCATAAGAAAAAAATAATTAAAAAATCCACAACCATTATAAAAATGAGTGAAATCCAACACCATCGGATTTCATTTCACTTCTCTTTACATTCCCTGACTACCTGTCAACATTTCTGGAGTTTCAAGAGGGGGAGCTAGTTAGCTGACAGAATCCAGGGTGTTAGAGAAACTTCCCTTGGCAGCTGTCCACAGCTTTCAGATTTTAAGTGAAGCAGAATGAAAACGGAGTTCACAGCTTCAGATGCATCCCTGAGAAGCACTTTGTATAGCATTGCTGCTCTTGCTTTCCCCATAAACCTGACTGATTATTGAAGAGATCACATAGACACAGCATGAAAGCTGATTATGTCTTGACAAGCAAAAAAAACATAAACAGAATTTTTAATCATGAGACACACAAATGAGCTTGTAAAAAGCTTAGGAATGTATAATATACAGATCTAAATAACCAAGGGAATATAATCTTACATACAGAATGACCTGTGACTGAAATTCTCGCATCAAAGATTTTAACATAGTACAGAATTTCACATAAGAAATGTCAGGGAAGAAAAGCCACTCATATCTATGCAGACAAAAACTTTGCTCCTAGCAAAATGAAATACATTCATTTGTCCTGAAGAAACATGGAGGAGTCCTGGCCTTTGCAAAATCTTGTACCAGTTTGCTCATTACATGGAACAGCAAGTAATTTTTACAGCTCTTGCTGTCTCTGAGTTTTCAGAACAAAGCTCAAACATAGTCCCTTTGTGTGGTTTATCTCTTCATTTGCTATTCTTCTTCCTTAGTTATACACTCCCCACCTACGCACACACCTGTGTGCTCATCTGCCTTTTGAGGTGCTGTCAGTGGCAGAGCCCTGTCTGCTGTTCCTCCCTGGGCAAACACTCACACAAGTGTTCAGCACGGGCCAAGGGATGTTGTAAGTCCTGTAAGAGCTCACTGTGAAATGTCATCCAAGATTTTGTGCAAGATCACTGTTCTAATATATCTTCTTTTTTTTTTTTCTTAACTTTTTCTTAGATATTCTCTTTTAATTGAAAACAATTTGGCAAAATTGGTAGTTGTTACTTCAATGGCTGGAAGTGGTCAGCAGGCAACAAATGTTATGCTCCATTTGCCCCATCCAAATCTATCAAGGCAGTTCAAATGGCAAATGACCTCTATAAGCCCTTTCTTCCCCACAAATGTCTTGCTCTAAACATTTAAACCTGGCAACAGTGGAGATGTAAAGGGCCTGTGCTGTGCTCTGGAAGTCACACATGGTGGCTCTTGTTCTAAACTCATTCGCATTCTTTTTATAGTGATATTGTGACAGGTCAGGTCCCAGTACATGTAACTTACCAAACGCTGACTCCATTCCCCTTTATTCCACTTCTGACTTCAGCTTTTCTAAACAGTGTTTCATGGCCAAAATAATTTGTTGTGCTGAAGCAGGTAGCAAATCACATTGCTATTACCAATGTCCCTACACAATTCCACAAGGAAAATCTCCCACAGTTGAAATATTAAGTCTTGGTTTTGTAATACTACCTTCCATGAGGAGATAAATGTTCTGCTCCGTGGTAAAACTGATGCTGTTTATGTGTGTCTCTTGCTAAGAAGGAAATGTTGAAATCACTTCTCACTGATTTCTTTCAAGTCTTGACTTTAAATTGAAAAGTTATTAGGGTTTCTAGAAATATGGGGAAAAATCCCAGAAAACTCCTTGAATTCATGCTCTGGGAATACAAACTCATTTTTCTTTCATGTTTGCATTATTATATGTTTTCCTTTCTATTCTATATTTTGAACCTTATAATGTAATTTTCCTTGTACTTTACAGATCAGCCTTCCTCACTTAGACACATATCAAAAGAGAATAAGAGCCGATTGTTACTCCCAAAAATGACTATTTTTTATATGTTTGCCAACAAATCCCACTCCTGATATAAAAAGGTATAAACAAAGTAGATCAGTTCAGAACAATCTGGCCAAGGACTCTAGTCATTGCATCCTAAATGCCTTTGTGGCTCTCAACCGAAAGCACGAGAGGAGAAGAAGCTTTAACTGACGGGAAAGTACTAGTCACTAAAGAAAGATTCTAATAATAAGAAAGGTAGGGTAGTATGTTATATGACATCTACATAGAACAATAGTAAAGTAAGAGTAATTTAAATAAATTACATTAGTAAAGCAAAATAAATATTCATTTTAAAAGTGTTCTACCATTTGCATTTTATTCTTGAAGACAAGGAACTAATTTGCGTTCTCACTGAGGGTACTCGATCAGTTTCTGTTAAGATGATCACGGTTTGTTGCGGACTTGGAAGATGAAAAACCACTGATGCAATTTTATTCAGTCATGCTGCTTAAACTTAAGAGTGCTTGGCTCTCCTAATAAACTGAGCATAATCCTGCTCCTGTGTCTGTTGATACAATACATGTTTGTATTGTCCATGGGCTGGGGAAGAGGCAGAGGTCTGCTTTCATCTGACAGACACTTACCTACCAGACAGCCAAGTAGATTGTATGATGGCCTTTTCAAGGGCATTGCAGATGCAGAACTGGAGGGTAACATGGATAAGATCTGAGCCTAAAGGGAAGCATGTATCAGCTGAACCTTTATAGATCATCTTGCAAGTAGGTGTACTGCTTTTTAATCTCTTTTTCATAGCAAATTGCATCACTCTGGTTGCACATCATGGCTCACAGTTAAGAAGCAAACTGTTCCTGAGCTCTTTGAGTTTAAAATAGACAAGTGATCTGAATCACTATTGTCTAAAACTTTTCTAATCTAGAATTTAATATTGCTCTTCCAAACATCAAGCTACCAGATTGAAACCAGTGTGTTATTTCCTTTGCTGTTAAGAGTTTCCTATTTGGGGACAATAAGGTTCTCAATTTCATCTGAATGGTTTCTTTCAAGATATAAGACCTATCAAATCACATTGTTTTATAATTATTTGAAAGTGTTTTCTGCTTTGATGGAGGGACTTGAAGTATGAAGCTAGCTGGCAGTGGGGGTAGAAGGAGAGCATTGTTGCCATGAATGAAGTCAAGACATTTCCAGGTTCTGCAAAAGGTCACAGTCTATGTTCAGCACATGGAACCTCAAGTAAATTCATCTGGTACTCAGAGGCTAAAAAGTTTTGCATCTTTTGGTGTGGGAAAGGCATCTGAGTATCTGCTCCCAAGTCTTTCCTTCTGTGCCTCAAATCCTTTTGCTTGCCAAATGCAGTAGTCACTGATAACAAAATAAAAGAGTGGTATCCTTTGTTCACAATGTGGTTTTCAAGTTAATGTCAGCCCTGTCTTCAGCAAATAAAACTGATGAACAGAGCAGGGGAAGCAAAAACATGACATGTAGAAAGGAATAAACTTTTGGATGATTCTGTCTCCATCTTGCTACACCAAATGATTCATGATTTAATTCTGAGCTTGCATGGCAGTCACATGGAGAAGATGGGACTGACAATAAAATTAATCAGAAGGGCATCTTCTAAGGCCAAGTTGTTTCTTTCCAAGACAGGGTATCCCAGGAAAGCCTGTTTCAAGCCATGAAGAGAAGGACGTAGTCCTCACTTTAAGGGTCTCTCTTAGGACACACTGCTCCAGGGTTGTTTACTACCCCATTCCTCATTTCTGCAGTATTCACCATAGTCAAAGAACAGATGCCATAGCACAGAGTCCACTGAAACTGATTTACTTCAGCAATTCCTGAATATTTATTCTATCTTGTATCTAGTTAAAGTTCTCTTTTACCAGCACATTATCATTTTCTTCTGTGATAAAAATACAAAGCTTAATAGCAGCATTTGACTTGCCAGCAGAATCTTTACTCCATTATAGAGAATTTCATAATTCTTTCATTTTCTTCTTTTTTATTTAGATTCCATAGCTTTTACAATTATATCAGAATGGGGCCATCAGCTGAACAGCAGTGGACTTAGTAGCTGAAGCCAGCAAGCTTTGTGGGACTTGTTTACCAGGCATGTGAATTCTGGCAAAGAGGCAGCTGTAAAGTTTCAATTAAATTAACAGATTTGCACAGAGCCCTAATACCTGACCTGAACTGTTCGGTAGTAGGAAAATTACTGCATTCCTCTTTTAATTCCTTACTTTTCTCAGCTCTTAATATAAGCAGGTAAGAAAACTGCTTTTAAACTCATGAACTATATTCCTTCCTCATATATTCGTCATAAGATTTCCATGGGACAGTTAAAAGTCATTCTACAGAACCATTTGCTTGACCACAGAGGGGCCATCTACAAAACCCAGTCTAGAAAATTCAACTTACTTGTGGTGGAAATCTCAAATACCAGGGAGTTAGATATCATATGTTTAAATATACAAATTTCTCTGTTCTCAGGTTTAGGCTTCTGACAGCCACCTTCTAGCCACCAAACTGTTTCACCAAAGGACCTGCTTTGTATGCCAATGTCTCCATGCAGTTCAGGGCCGCTTACTTTAACTTTGGAATTTCTACTTTTCTGGAGGAGTCATGATCCACACCAACCTTAATTACCTCATTCACATACTTTCCCTATACTTGCCTACCCTTTATTAAAGAGATGGCTAAATACCCCAAATAATTCAAAAGCCCACTGGCATTTTGAAGAGCCCTTCACACTGCATGGATCCTAACAAAAGCACTTTATAGGCTCAAGTCATCATTTGTGGTTCAAGCTAATCCTAAAGAGAATGAGGGGAATCACAGAAGCATAGAATCATCAAGGTTGGAAGAGACTATTAAGGTCATCTAATCTAAGCATCAACTCAGAACCACCTCTAAACCATACTCCCAAATGCCACATCTAGACACCTACTGAACACTTTCAGAGATGGTGACTCCATTACTTCCCTGCCAACTTATTCCAATGCCTGACTACTCTTTCAGTGATTTAATATCTATTTTCTAATATCTATTATTCTAAAATCTCCCCTGGTACAGTCATTTCACCTCACCTGTCACTTAAAGCATATCAGAAGAGAACAACCCCTCACCTGCCTACAACTTCCTTCCAGGTAGCTGTAGAGAGCCATAACATATCCCTTGAGCCTCCTTTTCTCCAGACTAAACAACCCCAGCTCCCTCAGCTATTCCTCATTTCTAGAATCTTTATCAGCTCCATTGCATTTTTTTTGGACACACTCCAGTACCTCAATGTCGTTTTTGATGTGAGGGGGAAAAGTTAACCCTTCAGATGACACTGATGTTACTACAAGACCAGTAGTCAGTCTTCTAGCCCCTTCTGTACATGGAGTACAAAAGGCAGCTGCTGCTAATGAAACGTCTCCTGGAGCATGTTTGTAGGTGTACTACCACATTTCCAGCTGCCTGGGTATTATTGTGCTAATTGCTGTTGGACTATGTACAAAAAAGGTGTCTTGTGACTATCCGTCAATGATGTCACAACTACGTCAATGATATTCAGTAAATATACAAAGTTTGACTTTTATCCTTTCCCTTACAATTTCCATTACACAATACCTAGGAGACTCTCCAGGCATTGCATTTCCAAGGCAATTAGTGTGTTTCTTGAGAAGTTAATGTCACTTGGCCTCTGGGTCTGTGCCTTAGAGCTCCACAACTGGGGCAAGTGTTAACCCTCCAAATAACACTGCTTCTTGTGCCTGCTGCCTAATCAAACTGATATCTACATAAACGCCTTACATGTAAATTGCTTTACAGTCACTCTAAACTCAGGAAAATATCGCAGAATGATTAGAGAAAAAAGGATTTTCACCCTCTTCTGGTAAAGAACATGGTTAAGACTTCAAGTCAAAGTTAGTCTTGTTGAGAATTCACAACTAAAATCTTTAGTCTTCTTTGTCTGACAAAAATAATACTCATTTTCTTTCTCATAGAGTGGGATTAAATTGACCATGTTTACTATGCCTTCTTATAGACGGTACAATCAGACCAGAATCTGGAGCAGTAATAGTAAAACCTCAGACTGAAATAATGTGTTCATTAACTGAAGTACTGTATGACTCTTTGTGGTAGCAGAAAATACATATTCCTCTTCACTTACTGCCAAAAATATGTACATAAAAACAACAGGACTAGCATGCTGTTTCAGCTCAGTTGTGGGGAAAAGATCTGCAGCCTGCTCACCCTCACAGCCACCTTTCTGCCCTGTCTTACTGCTTTAGCAAGCATTGTGTTTGCTGTGAGTTGTCTTGTCGCAGGTGACAGGCTCACTGGGCAAGAGGTTCAAGATGAGATCCATGCTGGTTGACCTTCTAGGATGCAGTTGTCACTGGCAGCAGTTCTGAGATGGAGGAAGACACAATGCATCATAACACCTCTGGTCTATGAAAAGTGGATTTTTAATGTATTATAGTAAGAGAGGCAGCTGGGGAATTTATTAACCATGATTATAGAAAATTGCAACCCTGCTTTATAGGTGGGGGTTTTTTTGAGAATAAGTCAGATCTGAGTTCAGTGCTCACTGACTGAAACTTCATTATGAACTAATAGCACAATTTCATGTCATAAAAGAAACATTTTTCTCATTCTCCTACCAAATCTCTGCTAGCTCCTGAACCTGAAGTTTGAGCCTCGGGAGAACACAAAGAGTTTAGATGTGGAGGAAAATAAAGTAGCATTGGCTTCAAAAGATTATTCCATAAGATGTGTTCTGAAACACTGATGCTCTTTTTCCAATTTTGTCATTTTATTCTTTCTGATTTGGGGGTGGCAGTTTATATTTTCACAATGTGTCATTCAAACTGAGGAAATACATTTCAATATTTGAAAAATATCAGTCTTTTAGAACAACAATCGGCCAAATCAACTGCCATTTTCTGAGATAAAATTCTCATTTTAACAAAGAAACAGAAACTGAATACTTTTACATTCTCAGTGGTAACTTCCAAGGGTCCTGGTTTTCTTCAAATTCTTACAAAACAGCACCATGTGCTTATTGTTGGATGAAATGTCATCATTTTTAACATATGGCATTACATGTATCTAAGGATAACATTCGGTAGCAAAGGCTCAAAGGATTTGTCCTGGTGTTTAAATAGATGAACCCTACATATTTCAGTGTTTGTTTCTGTATTGGGTTTACATGGCAAGGTTTCAGTAGTGGGGGACCTACAGGAGTGGCCTCTCTGAGAAGCTGCCAGAAGCTTTCCCTGTGTCCAAGAGAACCAATACCAGACAGCTTCAAGATGAGCCCAACACTGCCCAAGGTTGACACCATCCGTGATGGAGGTGGTGCCTCAGGGACAATGTAATTAAGAAGGGGAAAAAGTTGTGCATCAATAATCAGAAGATAGGAGTGAGAATATGTGAGAGGAACAATCCTGCAGACCCCAAGATAAGTGAAGGAGGAGGTAGAGGAGCTGCTCCAGCAGCCAGAGCAGCCCATGGAGGCCCATGGTGGAGCAGAGATCCACCTTGCAACCTGCAGCCTGTGGAGGACTCCACACCAGAGCAGGGGAATGCCGAAAGGAGGCTATGTCCTTGTGGAAAGCTCACACCAGAACAGTCTACTCCTGGCAGCATCTGTGACTCTGTGGAGAGAGGAGTCCATGCTGGAGCAGGTTGGCTGGCAGGACTTGTGCCCACACGGAAGACCCACACTGGAGGGTGCCTGAAGGACTGCACCCTGTGGAAAGGGACCCACTTTGAAGAAGTCCACGAACAACTGCAGCCCATGAGAAGGATTCACATCAGATAAATTCATGGAGGACTGTCTCCTCTGAAAGGGATCTCAGGTTGAAGCAGTGGAAAAGTGTGTGGAGTGTAGTCGTTTAGAGAAAGGAGTGACAGAAACACATGATGAACTGACCACAGCCCCCATTCTCCATCTCTTTGTGCCATTTGCAGGTACGAGGTAGAGAAAATAGAGCCCAGGAAAAAGGGAGGGTTAGGGGGAAGGTGTTTTCAGATTTGATTTTATTTCTCATTACTCTACTCTGATTGGTAATAAATTAAAGTAATTTCCCCAAACAGAGTTTGTTTTGCCCATGATGCCCTAAAGCTAACCCTAACCCTAACCTTGCCCCCTGCTTATACTTTCTCTCTCCCACCCAGCTGAGGGCAGTGATAGAGCAGCTTTGGTGGGGACTTGATGTCTAGTCAGGGTCAACCCACAGCCGTTTCTTGGTCAATCCTATTAAAGGAATTGTTCATTTGTATTTTATTTCCTTAATGCACTATATAAAAATTATATTATGTTCCAAGATAGTTCTAAGATAAACTAATTTAAGATAATAAATCTAATTCTTCCTTTTGTTTAGCCCTGTTTAATGCTCTTCTGCCAGAGATAATGCCATTTTGTAGGTGACAGCTATTAACTACATAGGCATAGGGATTTGAAACAAAAAGAGCCTTTCCATTAATAGCTGCAGGTATTATTCCTCTTCTGCCCTTCCCTTTAAGTTTTGCCATGCAGATCTCCTATGAAATGTACTTCAGAAGCACAGTGTTGCACTGGCAAGTTTATCACTCTCTGTTCTGTACTGGACTTTTGTACTGGATTTCTATACTGGATTTTTGTGCAAGTGGGTGTCCCAGAAGTTGTAGATGCAGAGGCCATCCTGATACCCTGGCAGACATGTAGTATTGCCATGTTACAGACAATTGTAGTATACTAAGAATAGCTAGAATCCACACACCTGAAGACAGTAAATTTCCACCTATCCAAGAAATTACTTCCATTCAAGGAAGGGTGGAAAGTTCAGCTTGCCAAAAAATTCTGATCAAATATTTTTTCTTTCTTTTAAACTTTTAACATCTCCTGGAAATAGTGATCTTCAATAAAATTCTGGTTGCTTTGCATCACCCAGACACCTGCATCACCTGTACCATCTATGCAGACTTGTTCTATTAGCAGAGAAACCCAAACCTTCCTTTACCCTCAGGCCAAACACCCAGACAAGCTGCCTTTAACACAGATTGTTCAGGGCTTCCCAAAATTCCCCAGGCCTGCTGGTCACATGAGCTCCAAGGTCCTAAAAGTCAGAAAACAAAGATGATCTTGGTGTCAATTATACCAATCTCTTACCTGCGCACTAGGCAACTCACTCTTCAAGCGTTTCTAAATATGTGTCAGTCAGCCAGGAAAATGCAAATGTTTCATTCTTTTCCCTTCTCCTTTTTTCTTTGTCAGCTCTATTACAGACAAAAAGCAAGCAAGATTCATTCTTGGTGGAAAATCTAATGATCACAATGTGCTATGTTATGATAAAGAAATTAGTCTTGCTGGCCTAGTTTAGTTCATTTACTTTATGCTCTCTTCCAATTTACTTCTTTACTGCAAATTAATATATAATCTGAGAATCCAAACATCCTTCAGTCTCTGTAATAGTCTGTGCTGAAAAACTGAGACATAAGAAGCTGTTTTCTGCACAAGAGTTAGAATAAAACAACTTCAAGCAGAGTACATTGGTAAAAGTAATTCTCAGATCTGGTGCAACTCGTTGCAGGAACTGCCAACACAATTTGCATAGAAATAGAAGGCATTATGTGTCCTTTATAATCCCGGTAAAACACACCTCAGTAGCAGATTTCTAGGGAACATGGAAGAGTTTGTTCCACATACATCACACACTTCCATTTACACAGACAAGTTTCCTTATCAAAAAATAGGCTTGATCAATGTGTAAAATCAGAGTGTTCTGTATCCTAGTTCCTCATGGTTTAGCTAAGGCAGTGCCTGTCTATTTTATTACTTGAGTTATTTTTTTCTCAGCTGATAGAAATACTATATTGGATGCAAAGAGCAGAGGACGAATATTACCTTCATCTGACATGCAGCAAACAGAAAAGAACAAAGCAGGGCAGGAGTGGGAATATGTGACATACTTTGCAATGTCCATGAGAGCAGCTGGTAGCTGGAATATCACCAAAACATTCTATTGCGTTCATTTCAAGATTTTACAGCAGTTTCTGAATTGTACGAAGCTGGTCCCTTATCTTTTCAGTTTAGCTTTCAGAATCATTTTCAAAATCAGATACAGGCATGGTAATATCTTACACTTTACATAACTGTTTCAGTAATGATTTTAGGTAAATAAAAAAGTGATATACAGAATGACTCAAAGCAGCTAACAAGGAATCCATTTAGAATACCATCTTTCCAGTTTCACGAGCATCCATGGAGCTATAAAAAATCTGTACTGTAATATGCTTGTCAGGTGACTAATGACCAGAATTAATTTGTTTTCACATCCCAAGATTCCTTTTCTGTTTTATCAACATTTAATTAAAATCATTCAAACCTTTTCGTAGAGTGCAAGTAGTTCCACAAATTCAACTACCATAAAGACTTGAAAGCAAGTAATGATGGATCTGGGTGTACAGTGGCATTTGCCACAGTAATGAGATCTGGTCTTGATCTGAGCTTCCAGCTTTAGGCTTATCTCTAAAAACAGTGACACTTTTCAGGATAGACTTGAAACACAGGTGAATTATCTTGTTCAGTGATATGGTCAAACGACAAATGATTGCTAACATCTCTGGCCTTACATTCTGCTGAAATGATTTTTTAAAATTATTTTTTAGGAGGAAACAACTTCGGTTTAAACATAAGAGTGAAAATAATAAAATGATTAGGTAGTGAAGGTCCCCTAATTCCATTCAACAACCATCCATACTATGAAGCTTATGGTGTAATGCAAATGTTGCAGCAAAAGTTTGCTGTGCAATTTTTTCACAATGGTAGCACTTAGGAAGGTAAATTTGGTCCCCAGAAAACAGTTAGATATAGCAACTCTCACAATGTTGGTGTAGTTGCCCCTGTATTGCCACCTGTACTCTAGCAACATGCTCAATCACAATGAGGATCTTCCTGTCTCAATAACATAGGGAGATGGTCTTTGTTCCACTGATTTTGTGATAAAGTGATCTAAACAGAAATCATTTTAAAGAGCACCTAAGTGAGAATTATGAAAATCTTTTTCCAATATGTCAGCTCAAATGACTAAATTTAAATGACAACTTAATACTTAGAGAATACACTGGTTCAAAATGCTGTATGTGCTGGCATGCCATTAGCATACAATACCATTTTTGTACAATAGCATTAAAATTACCAACTTGTCAAGTATTTATCCAGTCAGAGATTCACTTTTTATGTTCCTTTCTGTACTTTTAAGTTTATGGGAAATAAGGGAGGTAAGCTTGAAGTCATATAGGCATTTAGTAGGTTGCTCCCCAAGGAGGATAAATTGGGTATCATCACCTTCAATTCATAAAGAGGAATTTAAGGCAAATACAGATTAAATAATTTCTCAAATTTCAAGCAGAATATCTGCAGATGGAATTTCACCCAAATTTCTTGAGTTCTCACCCAAAATATCATTTTCATTTCCTTTTAATGATTTAATGTCTGGATTAAAAGTTCTCTTAAACACAACTTTTTTGTCTTCCCAATTACATGATAACACACTGGAATCTTCCGCTAACAGCTTCAGGAAAAAGTCCTATAAATTGTATGCCTTTTTTATATAATACAGCCAATATTTATCTTATGAGATATTTACACTGGGTTTATCTTACACACACTGTTATAGCTCTGTACAAATATGCTTCCCACCAACAATGATGTAAAGTTAAAAAGACGCCAAGTTATTGCTTAAAATGTTGCGCCAACTCCTGACATTTGTTCCCTGGAGATAGGGAAAACTCTGGCATTGCATATCACCATCTTCTAAATACGAACATCTTGAACAAACAATCTTGGGGAAGCACTGTGACTGTTGTTATGTCTGTGAAGCTATTATTTCAGCAGAATAGCAATAGGAGGTCTAAGTCCAGAGACTAAGGCTATATCAATCCTGTAAATGTGAATGATTATTGCAATAGGACAAAACAAGGATTTGCTTGGGAGTACTCAGATTTCTGTAAGTAACCGAAAGGCTAGTAAAGTAATGATTTTCCAAAATTGACTCAGAAAAGTTAGGCAATTTACAACTTCTTGTCAAATTGGTAGTTTCATATCTTCTGTAAGGAAGAACACAGTAATTTTTTTTCTGAATTTTAGATCAACTGAAAAATACTACTTAAGGATACTTAAACAATACGCTTTACATTGCTAAAACAAATTAGTATCTTAAAAGCAGAAGAATGCAATCTGATTTAAAATTTTTAGCTATTTAGTTAATTTTTAGTCACCTAATGAAATGACACAAAGAAAAAGCACAAAAAAAAGCTGGCCATTTACAGAGAATGTGGGTTTTAATGTTGATCTGAATTTTACTTATGGTGCTTAATTTATGATTTTGCTTCGAAAAAACAAAATAAGCAACCAACCCACCCACACTTTTAAAAAAGACATTAAATACAACAAGAAAAAAATCTTCCTCTTCACAGCCAATTTGGCCTCAAAAAAATTTTTAACAATTAACATTGTCTTCAAATAAAATAGGCACATCAGTTTTCCAAAAAGCTTGGCATACACAAAAAATTATTAACAGCTAATAATATTCATATTTTAAACAGGAAAATATTTTATTTTTAAAGTTCAAATGCCTCAATGGTGTAAATAGAAAAGCTCTTTTTTATTTTTCCATCATTTCCTGCAGAACTTTTAAGGATCTTTAACTTAGGAACTATTCACTGAATTGCTTTCAAACACCACAGAAACATTTACCTTTAGACTTTACCCTAGAGCAAAGCTGGCAATTTGAAAACAAAACATTTTCCCAGCCTAAATTAAGAGATGAGGAGGGCTAAATAAAACTTTACATGCATTGTTTTGATGCAGACCTTACAACTGGATGGACTTTTCCTCCTCCATGACCTACAGAAAAACCTGTCACAGCTTTCTTGGCAAATGTAGCACTTTGTTAAATGTTAAGTGACAGTGATGGCATTTCTGCAAAGTAGTGCTCCAACTCCCATCATCCACTGGACTATCATTATGACATTCATTTTCAGTGAATCCTAATACAGATACTGAGGATTTATTTTCTGGTGAATTTTCTTTCTACTTCTTTTGCCCTTTTCAATTAACTGATGTTATTAACACAGAATATATAGAGTTTGATTGTTAATAAATTACTAATCACAACCTACCAAACAGTTTGAAGAAAAGTTGTACCTGTAATAATAAGATCTACACTTCCGTCACTTGCAGACAGCACTGAAAAAAATATTTTCTCTCCCAAATATCACACCTAGTATTCCTACAATTTCCTTCCAAACTCGGATGTTATCCCAGTCCTGGAATAAAAATGCATTGTTCCCCGCAGAGTTCTGTAGAGTTGTCTTCACATGTAGGCTCTGGCATTTTACACCTCCCTTTGTGTCCTTAAGACTGCTCACTGTTTGCAGGCCAACCTGCAAACCCAAAGGGCAGCTTTTTTCTTAGGTGCCACAGAGCAATGCACTTCTCCCTCAAAGAATTATCCATGTAATTAGTTCACATAGACCAACAAGGAACAACATCCTTAAGCTAGGGTAAACTCGAATTTGTTTTCAGTCTAGCAGATACTGAATTCACCCAGTTAGGGTTTCTGGAAATTGTAATTGTTTTGATCCACAGGCTATGATATAAATACAGGTGCTTAATCATTGACCTGGACATGGAACTGTTGTTTTAACACAACAGCAATGCTATTATTAAAAACCCGAAAAAGTAAATGAATAATGAAACCATAGAGACATCATGATTTTCCCACAGTGAATTTTGTGACTTCTCATTTATTACAGGCTTCGACAGAGGAGTGAAAAATGAAATCATTACATTTTAACATTTTGTGTTCTTAATGTTCCAACATTAAGTACAGGGGCACAGATACCACAGAAACACTGCTGAGGTTGGCACAGTTCACAAGTCAGTTTATGCTTCACTCAAGCATCAAGGGACTTTTAGAAATAATCCAACATGTATAGAAATATGCTATAAGCATCTTTTGATTGGTTTAAATTTCATATCTAGAAGCTTATCTAGTTACAAATGCTTCTTTTTTACAGAAATTAAATTTTAACAGATATTGTTGGCATCAATTTTAATTAATTTCTTCAATATCCTTCTGCAGAAAATTATTATCACTGTGGCTGGTGATCAGCGATTTCTTTATAAGATCATATGCTTGAAAAGAACTTATTAGAACATAGCATAAAATATAAAAATACACAACATGGAAAACAACCAGGAGTAATGGTAACAACTTTGACATCTTTTTCCTGATGGACGTTTTTCTTCTGTATAAGATAGACTTGCAAGTTCTGATGGGTTTCAATATTAAGATCCATAAGATTCCTGAGGATTAGAGCTGACCAAGAAGCAGTTACAAAGGAAAAACTGTGATGCCATTTGTCCATCTGCAGGCAGGTCTGTGGGCCTCTGCAACAGAAAGGGTTGTGTAGCACATATGGCTATAAGGGGATTGGACCAAGGTAGTTCCAGAACTGCTTCCCAATGATCCTGGCTGGGGAAGAAGTTGGATGTAAAGACAAGATAACCTGTTCTCAGCGCAGCAATAGTTCACAACTACAGCTCTTATTAAACAGCACTGCTGAACTGCTGAAAACTAAACATTTTTCTTGCTCTGGCAAAAAGTCAATCAGTGAAAGCAAAACTGCACTCACACACACTTCTATTGTTCTGTTTGGAAATCTTTCATTGTTTAACAGCCCTGTTCAATGAAAGGTGAGAAATTATGAAAATAATATCCCTACCTGAGGATTTGATAACAGTCATTTAAACCTCACCTTTGAAAAATCCACTGCAAAAATCCAGGTGAAAATTTCTTTTGCGAGATCTTTACTTCTGTAATCATTATCACAATAACTTTCAGCCCATCCACCTGTAATTCCTGAAAGAACTACCAATATTTTATGCTGAAAGTCCCTTTTATAGTGATCATTGTAACTTACATATTAATGAACTAATTTAATAGAATTATTCTGCACAGTAAGTCATACCACAGCTAACAGTCATATCAAAAGGGCTAACTTCTGGGTCTCTGATTATTTTGCAAAATCCTTAATCTGTGCCTGACAGGTTGTCTGTAATTTTGCTTCTCCGGGGAAACATTTATCTCCTGTACGAGTTCAGACTCCCTATTTTCATTATCTGTACAATGTGTTGACATATGATATAACTAGAAACTGCACAGAATAGCAACCCTGAGTGGCGGGAGAACATCTCCCTGTTTATGTTACATGAAGGTTGATTTGATGGGCTGCAGCAATTGCCTCTGAGAGCAGACATAAGAGCAGCCTGACTCTTTCAAGTTGACACTTTGCAAATACCATGCAGAGCTCGCTACGGCTGCATGCTTTGTATCAGTTGCGCCAGGAGATACAGTAAATGTCATTCCCCAAAGCTACACATTACTAAATTAGTCCTAGTGTCAATTGTTATCTGGCAGCGGTCAGTTGCCAAGCCGGCACTGTATTTTCAAGGGCTTGCTGTTTTACAGTGAAAAAGCACAGGCCCGAGAGGGCTGAGGAACTACAGACACCAGTGGCTGGAACACGTGAGGATTGCCAAGCGGCGCTGCTTCCTTTTGTGCTGCCTAATAAGGTAAGTTGTGTCGTTCCCTGGGTGCTTGCTTACAAACAGAGAATCAAATTTGTCCCTCTGATGTACTCTTCTATAAGCACTGCTGAGTGTAACCAGTGGCAGAATCTGATCCAAAGGGCACAACTGCAATAGCAAATACAGCGTGACACAGCCCAGACAGAAGACATACTTTTCCTGATGAGGATATGGCTGTAAAGTGCTAAAGCCCCACCTTTGTTGCCTGAAGAACAAAGCATGTTACAACTAAGGGGTTTCTTATTCTTCTGCACTTTAATTGCTAGAGAAAATAAATTTCTCTGGGCAACATGCATAAAAATCTGGTTTATTTTACATTTCATATATATACAATATTTTTTGAAGGAGAAGATAGAAAAAAATATCACTGGCCAAGTTTGAATTATGTTTGCATGACATTTCCTTTCTAAGCATACAAAGCAGTCCAAAAGACTAGAAAAGAAAAAAATACTGCTTCAAATTACTAATGTTACTAGCAAATATTTCTTAATTTATGTTTAAACTAGCTAAATTGAAAATAATTCAGAGTTACATCTCATTTATTTGTTTCCATGTTGAGTCTTAATTTCTTCATCATATCTTCATTTCCCACATTATAGTTAGCTATGGCTTCACCTTTACAACTGAAGTTAGAGAGATGACTTACAAGATACATTCAGAAGACTTGCCCTCATGCCTTTTCTTCAGTGAACACTTTTACAACAATGTAGAAATAGTCATAGACTCAGACTCCTTTCCCTCAGCATGGTGTAAAATACCTCTTGTAGGCCAGCGTAGGATACTCTTTTTCCTGTATTAGGTCACAGACTTTGTACTTATAATTAGGATTAAGTCCTCAAACTGTGAAGTTTGGAGATTTGTAAAGATGTATTCAAACCTTATCTTTAACGCTGAGAGTGAGGAGCTGTGTTTTCTGTAAAAGCCCCAGCCTTGGCAAAGAATCTTAGAGAAGACTTAGCAGCCAGCTAGGAAATTACAGAGGTACAGTTTCATTCTCTCTGATTTAGACAGAAGATAATGGGTCTTAGAAATTCAAAGCCTTTCTTTAGCCACTGACCCTATTCTGATCTCCTCTCCCAGTTTCCCCACTCCTATATATCTTTAGCATCTGTTTCATGCAGTAGAGCTGTTGTTAGCAGCATGCACAGATCTTCATGTCCAGACCTGGCTTGTGGGTCTGGACCTCATATTGCAAAATAGACCTCTGCTATAATTCATATTCATTTTCCTGTCATAGCAAAGAGGAGCAAAAGGCTGGACAAGCAGCAGATTTACTGGACTGGGAGAGAGGACCTTGAGGCTGTGATACTTGACACAGAATAATGGAAGGAAGTCTCAGAGCAGCACATTCCCACCTTCCACCTGGATGCTCCAGGCAGCTGGCTGTAGTCTTGAAATGCTGGTCTTCTGGAGGAGGCTTTATTGTTCTCTTGGTGTCTCACTGGCAAAGATGACAAAGATATATGAATCCTATTTCTTTCTTATCTGGTGTAAATCTGAGTTTACTGATGCCAAACGAGCTGCTCTGAATATACAACAGTGAAACCAAGTCAATAAAATGAAAGGAAAATGTCCCAAAGTTAGGTTACATTTTTTTCAAGAGTGTTATAAAATAGTTAATAAAATATCTGACCTAAACAATATTATTTTTTGAGACATCCATGAAAAATAGAGAACTTTTGCAGAATAAGACATCAGAGTGTTACAAATCTTCAGACACCCACTGCCTTCTTTCTGGAACTGTTCCTGCTGCTTTACCTCAGTGCTAGGATTTGTGAGTGATGCTTGCTAGGGTGCCAAATCTATCATGGGGATACCCTTGTGTGGTGGTTTTACCACAAATTCAGTGATTTTGGACCAGAGACTCTGAGAGAAGTCACAAACACACCCCAAAATGAAGAAAACACACAAATATCACAGTTTATTTTGCGCAAACACAAAACACCCAACAAATAAAGTGCAAAACAGACAAACAAATTAAATTTTCCAGGGCCCGCGTTCGAGGTGAGGACACTCTGGAGGTAGTGCTTGTCTCTCTCTCTCTGGGCTCCCCTGGGAGACTCCGGGGTAATTAGAAGGGAGCACGTGGTCTGAAGATCCCCTTAGCTGCGAGCCTCTGCCCGGTTTTGACTGAGGGAACAACTCAAGAAAATTATAAAAACCATGCACAACCCCCTCCCTCCCGTAGCCCAAGGAGGGTTTTTAGTGCTGAAAAAAGGAGAAGATGTGGTCTTCGGCCCNGCAGGTAAGGAGCCAGCCCTGGCCACTCCCGGGGCTGGGCAAAGCCGCCGCTTTCGCCGGCTTCGCCACCGGCATCTTGGCTGCAGGCAAGGAGCCGGCCCTGCGCTCCCGGAGGGCCCGGGGGAACGAGGAGGCGCCGCCGCTGCCCCTACAGCACGCGCCCCCGGAGCAGACCGCGGCCAGGAGACGGAGGGGCGGCGGAGGCAGTGATCCGCTGGGCTCGCACCAGCCAATTCATGGCTTGGACCACCGCCGCCACCGGCTCCCCCGGTGCCACCTCTCACAGCCCCAGCAGTTCCCGGCGCATGCCCGTGCAAGCGTGGGGCAACCCCCGGTGCTGGACCGCCGGCAGCTCCGTTCCCGACGCAGTCCCCATGGGCGCGACAGTCCCGGCTGGGAATGGGGGGGAACGGGTTTATTTCCCAACCTACACACCTTGTCAGGGAGAAGAGATGGAATTAGTGGTATTACAAGAACATGTGCCAAGATACAGATGTCCTAAACAAAGGGAGACTTCAAGTAATATACACAGGCAAAGGGCTTTGTCTAACTCCTCTACCATTCTCTCTAGATACATTCTCTTATATGTATTTTCAACTTAAAATGCTTTGAAATACTACAAAGACTCATTTTGTTTTGTAACATTATTTAATTATAAATAGGTTGAAGGAAATAATTTAATTGTAAATAGGCTGAAGGAGATCTACTTGCCACAAGCCGCAAGCATCTACTGACTTCCTGAAATTGTCAGGTTTTTCTGAGCTCTGATCACATTTTGTCATGGTTTTACCACTAA
>VYZS01041089.1:28572-50293 GCA_013400695.1 Neodrepanis coruscans | reverse complement strand
GCCGAGGGACGGGCCGGGGGAAGGAGGGAACGAGGGAAAAGGGGGAAAAGGGAGAAAGGGAGTGGCCCTGGCGGGGCAAAGGGACAGGGCTGAGCCTCTCCCGGGGACACCAGGGCCTGTGTGTGCCCAGGGGAGGGAGAGGAATGCGCCCTCCCCACCCCCCCCCGCCTTCAGGGGTTTCCCTCCGGGAAATGTGTCTGGGAAACGTGCTCAGGGAAGCGGGGGGTAGAGAAGAGGTTCCGGGAGGAGCGGCTGGAGGAGCTGTGGGATGTTTAACCCCGGACCCTAACCCGTACCGCTCTCCATAACTATCTGGATGGAGGGTGCAGTGAGGGGGGGTTCGCTTCCAACAGTGATCTGAATCTCCCCAGTCTCACCTTATCCTGCAATCACACACTGGTTTGGGCGGGGAGGGACCCTAAAGGCCCTCCAGTTCCAACTCGTCTGCCGTGGGCAGGGACATTTTCCACTACACCAAGGTGGCTCAGAGGTCCATCCAACCTGGCCTTGAACACCTCCAAGGATGGGGCACCCACAGCTTCTCTGGGTAACCTGTGCCAGTGCCTCACCACCCCCAGATTAGATTATAGAAAATATTTTTTTTCCAGTGTTCAGGTGCTCAGGCATTTGAACAGGTTGTCCAGGTGGAGCCACCAGCCCTGGAGGCATTTTAAGAAGCATCTGGACCTGGTGCTGGGTGCAGGGGTTTAGGGGTTACAGTGGTGGTGCCGGGTTGAAGGTTTGACTTGACTGAGGATCTTTAAAGGTCTCTTCCAACCTTGATGATGATTCCATGTCCCTTGAATGGAGTTGGTCTTTTCTACTTGTGAACAACATCCCCATACTCACAGGCTGGTTCGTCTCTTCTAATAGAAATAAAACCAAATGAGAAGCAAGCTGGAGTTTTGAAATGAAGCACAGGGAGGAATGAAGCACAGAGGAAAAGTTTAATGCCATCCACCATTAAACAAGAATTAACACGTGGCTTTAAACAGTTGTCTTCAGAGTAAAACTCAGAGTTCTCCTCGATGAAACATCATCTACATTGCCTGGTGAAATTCTTGTACCATTTTCTCAGGGCAGCAGGCAAACACATCACTTAGGTACAGCTTACACACACAAATATCTTCCAAGTCCATTCAAGTCTCTGGAAACATGTTTCTTCATCCATTCTTGCAGCTGGAGGACAGACTACTCCATGCTGTCTTAAACAGGAGTGAAAACATTTTTTGCCAAAAGGGTATTTGGTATTTACACCTCACTGTACATTTTCTTCAGCTACTGACACTGTACACAGAACCTCTGAGCCCCTTTAACATATACAACAGTTTATGTGAAGTTTACTTCTGTACCCAACATGGTAATAAATACGAATAAAACCTAAGAGGTGACAGTACCACAAAAGAGTAAAAGTGTTTTTCTTAAAAAGAGTTTCGGACTTGATATTGAAATGCTTTGATTAAAACCATGAAAATTACTCTGCTTTTTCCTTGTCAGGCTGCAGCATCAAAGAAAGCTATTAATCCATCTTCATCACAGCCATCCAGAATTTCCAGAAGGAGGGGAACTTTAGTTTTCACATTGGTGCCTTTAAATTTAAATTTATCTATGAAGAGATCTGTGATCATACCTGCAAAGAGAAAATTCCAGGAATCATTATTATTTGCTGTTTTTCAGTAGGACGTATCTCTTAACTCATTATTATGTACCAACTATTCTAGTTGATTCTGGCTTTAGAGACAGGACTCTTTCTAAACTTCTTGTTCAAAAAAAATACTCTTAAATAAACCCAACCCACTGCTAAAACAGCCCAGATATATTCCAAAGAGTGTATTTCTATCTTAGAATTACCCAGATACAAAACACTAAAGACAGAGGAACTATCACAGGATGGAGGACTTAGCTTAGGCTGTACATACAGAGGCTTATTAAAGCTGGATCTCTGGCAGAGATCCTCTGAGCTGAAACCACTTTGAGGAATGACAAGTTTACAGAATTGTTAGAAGTTGTCAGGTGAACAATTCCTGAGAACCTTTAGAGTCACTCAAAGTCTAGTGGCACACAAGCCAGCTTCACTGTGTGCTGCCTCACCTTTACCTTCAGATTTTTATCATCAAAACCATTATGGAAATATGAAGCCTTGGCTGTGTGACCAAACACACAGAATTCTATCATAGAATGAACAGGACTAGAAAGGACCTTATAGACCATCCAGTTCCACCCCCCTGCCATGGGCAGGGGCACCTGCCACTAGACCAGTTTGCTTCAAGCCCCATCCAACCTGGCCTTGAACACTTCCAGGGATGAGGAATCCACAAACCTATTCCTGTCCCAAAGCTCCCCATGTGCATCTACTTATCAAAGTATTTCAGTTCTGCTAATACTGACTTCATAACTGTTCCAGCCATGTCCAGCCTGTTCTTTGTACATTAGTTCACATTTAAATAAAGCTGAATTATCAACAAACCATAAAGTCTCTCGAGATGAGCAGGTTGCCTCTTGTACTCCTCAAGCAGCTGATCCGCCTCTTCCAAAATGCTGCGGTATTTTGGGAGCAGGAAGTCCACATTTCCTTCATGAACTTGTAATTCCTCAAAGATATTTTAAAATCATAAGAACTAACAGCAGATAAGCATTGTAAGAGCATAAAAGTAAGAAGAAGTTAAGCTTGGGTCTGACAGGGGAAAGTACTTCAAAGGGAACACAATCCCCTTCTGAACTAGCAAGAGTTATTTTCAGAGTGCCTCATTTTATGGTCTTCTAACGCAATGTCAGATGTTATTTGTCATTTCATAGAGTGGATTCTCAAAATCCTGTGTATTACAGCTTCCAGCTCCAAGGAATCACGCCACAGCCCCACCCCTAGAGAATCAAGCCTTGACCTTAACTTCATTTTTGGAGTAAGCAAATTCCTAAAAAAGTGCAGCACACACCTGAAGGTAAAAGTAAACTCTGAAAGTATCACTCAGTTGATGACAGCAAAAAGTTTTGTAGACCTCTTCTAAAGTGCCTCAGTCTATCATCCCCAATCTGAAATGGTTGATATATAGACCTTTTTATCCTCTACAGAAAGATTGTTCTTTTCTAGACTAAAGGTAATTGTGTTGTGCATTGTGAGTCTGCTGGGACAACAATCATTAGATTATTTTACTGCCTATCAATAAATTATCATCCAAAAACTGAATGGTAAGTTCGCTGTTTATAAAAAGCCTAAACCAGGCACAAGCACAAAATTCATTAAGAATAAATTCTCTATTGTTGTTCATCCCTGGTTTGCCAAACCAAGCCTAAGTAAAACACCTTTAGTGATAAAGACACAACCTATTCTCATTGGTAGTCAGCTTTCCTACTAACTTAAAGAGTTCTGACAGCAAGTATTTGATTCCCCTAAAGGACAAGAGGGATTTGCCTGTCCAGTCTCATCTCCTCTCCCCCTCAACAAAAAATAGGAAATTGACGATAGCAAGTTGTTTACAAAAACACGTTTTTTGGAAAGAAGTCCAAGAACTGAGATAAGCTGCCTAACTGCTGAGGAGGGTATCAAGCAAAAGATTAAAAAGCAGGTAATTCAGAAATTATGAGACACTGAGATGAAGCTCCAGAGCAAGGAATTCACATCTGACCTGGATGATCATCCTCAGATCTAAAAAAGTTTTAAATGTTAGTGGAAAGAGAGACAGAAGAAACTGGAAAATAACAGCAGGCTAGAAGAGAACATTAGATGATAAAGCTGGCTGCCTTCCACTGTCCAAATAAGGCCTCCTCAACATCAGTCAGTAATCCTATATGTTATTCATCAGTTATGTAGCAAAAAATGGAACTTTCCCTTGAAGACATGTGTCTCCTGGACACTTACATGCTTTAATTTAATTAAAGGGAACAGAAATGGAACAGATCCCCACATGACACACATCTGACTTGAGCCACACAGCTTGGTATCTGACAGCATAATCCCCCCCTAAAAATCAAACCACAGCAGTTCAGATACTTACTCTCAAAGCATCTATTAAGTGAACCTTCTTGGCCAGAAGCTGCTGGTACTCTAATTTAGGGTGGATAAGCTTCAATGTGTACCTCACAGATTCTTCATTTACATCTGGCAGGGAGTAAAAAGAACCCCAAGAAGCAAATGAATACTCCTTCTTCCACTTACAGGAATATCAAATGAACTCAAGGACAAAATAGAGAAGAAAGTTTACCATACGATATGTTGAGATTAATCTTCCTTTTAGTTGCCTCTTTGGAAAGCACATCTTTGAGGATGGATATTGTAGAAATGTTGTCAGACTTAAAATATCCCTCACCTTTTCTAAAAAGGAAGAAAAACTTTAAATTAACAAATTTAAAATACATATACATGCATTAGCTTTTTCCCTACCTTAAAAGAGAAGGCCTGTAAATTGATGCCCATTTTTGTTTGCATGAGCAATAAATGCCTTTAAAGTTATTTCTGCTCCTCAGCACGAAAAAAAAAAGGAAGTTGGAAAACAGTCATTTCACTGTATTAGCCAGTCTTGTTCTTTAAATTCTAAAAGTAAGCCTATTCTCCTTGCTAATTCTGGGGTTTTTTTGACCAACTTCAAGAGAAACTATATTCAAATTACAGATTGCATCATTACTGGATTGTGCTCACCCCTAGTGAAGTTTGACAATCCTTTTTAAGAAAGATTCCTGTTCTCTTTAATGGGAGTTTTGATGGAGTTGAGGGTGGAAGGTGAACAGTAGGATGTATGTGAAGTGTCACACTGGGATTTAGGAATTGCATTTACCTGTAAGTACTTTCAAGCTGTGTTCCCAGGAAGGTGTTCTGAAAATAAAAGGTGGTAGTCTCTCCAGCAGGAGTCTTTTCAGGCACCTCAGGCAAGCAAAACACAACCCAGGAGTGAATTTCAGCAAAACTGAACTGGCCTTTGAGCGTCAGTGTGTTCATGGGTCTGTGACATTATGGAATTCAAAGAACAAAAAGGACAGTTAAGAATTAAGAAGGAGGGACACTGTCCATACACAAATAGTTCCACATGGTGGTTTCCTTTTAATCAACAGTCGGGTATCTCACTAAGCAGAGATTCATATTGCAAGTCACAGCTATAAAGCTTTTGACACCCTGATTCAAGTTGCTAAACCTGAAATTTGGGACAAAAGCAAATAACTGAAAACACAGCAATTGTGACTAAGAGAGAGCCTTAACAGTCTCTGGTGCTATAAAAGACAGATGCAGTATTTATATCAGGAATGAGGCATAATGGAGCTCATTGCACATTGAAGCCTTTGGTATCATCCCTTCAGTCTTTCAGTTTTGGTTTGAACAACCAATTAATTCCCTGGAGGCAATGTAAGATGTTAGCTGAGGGGGGGCAAAAATCAATTAGGAATTGCATCAAATACTGAATTCCTAACAGAGAAATACGGGTAAAAAAAGTCTTGGCTCAGTTTTGGGGCCTAATCAGATAGCGGAAAAAATTAGATGAAAAGGGTGGAGGGGAAAATTGGGCTGAAACTGAAAAGACTGCGGTTACTGCGACAGCAGAGTTTCCTTTCTACCACACCCTCAGCTCTGCTAACACATGGGGCTGCACTATAACCCAGGGCAGCAAAATGAAAAATAACCTGAAAACAAGAATAAAGAATGGCAAGGAACCCATTTAATCCACATTTTCTGTTGAGAAACCCACAAAATGGAGCTACAGGCTCAAAACTGTAGGTCGGGGGGTTAAAAACCACATATTCAAGGTCTTAGAGAACAAACGTGTCTTGTTTTTTTTTTTCCCCAAGAGAAAAAAGGCATGGATTTTCCTTTGCAAATACCTGTCATGGTCAATAGAATGAGTTCTCTGGTGAAGTGAAAGTGGTTTAATTTGATATTGATGAACTTGACAGGTTTTGGGTTGAATTCTTGGAGTTACATATGCCTGAAGTGTCCCATACTGACCCTCAATCGATCGAACCTGCAGAAAGAAAAACAGAACCCACAAAAAAAAAACAGAAGGGGAAAGATGAATTTACCACAATTTGGTACATGTTCAAAATATTTTATACAAAGACTATGTAGTTATTTCAAGAATATCTGGATTACTGTATTTGATACTACCACTAAAAATAGATAAAGAATGTTCTAAAGTGAGATGAAGTAGTGTCCAATGAAGTGCTGCTATATTAGATGAATGAAATACTAAAATAAAACTTCTTTCCTAAGCAGTTAAGAAGCCTGAAAATTGCTTCTAATTCTTCAGTGATCACTCTTCTTGTTTTTTTAATTGAGGAATTAAAGAAATTTAATTAAGGAGTTAAAAGACAGGTTTGCTTTATAACCTTGCTTATCTCTCCCCTATTTTATGGGGTCTCAGAGCTCAAGAAACACTGTTTTGCAGAAAGACATCCACCTTAATGTTTTTAATAAAAATAAGTTAAGGAGTTCTCGTTGCAAATAAATTGTGTTGTCTGCATGTGCACAGACAAAATACAAAGAGAATAAACTCCAGTTGCAGATGGATCACTGGAGATCCTCAGTGGATCTCAAAGTGGCAGCAGAGCCTCTGCAGATCAAATCCACCACATTGGAATCCAAGTAAGACAGTGATAATACTGTGCTTTGATGATACACAACAGCAAGTTCATAAATGTTTTTAGTGGGAGCGTAAAAAATCGCCCTCTTTTTGTGTATAATGAATGCACTTGATTAATTTTTCTTGTGTTATTTACTCCTTACACAGTATTTTCAATATTAGAGGTGGCCAGGGTTGTATCTCTCACCAATCAGTCCAGGTAGGGAACTATCCATTCCTGAGCAGGAATAATCACAAATTTATTGTGGAAAATATTTTTGGAGCATTTTACCTTAAGTTCAAGTCTTGTGGTGTTTGCTTGGCATCGGTAAGTTGCAAGAAGAAAGTTGCTATTTGGCTGAAAAAAAGAAACAAAACCACAAGAAAATGACACAAAATAGGTGTGAGGATTCACAAAAGTTCTTCTGGTCTGTTTGAACTACAGACTTGTACAGTAATTTTTGGTATTTTTCAATACAAAAAAGTAATAGTTTGGTCCACTGAATGTTACAATTAATTTTAATTAAAGATTAAAAAAATCTCTATATAAGGAGAAAACAACCAAAGCCTCTTACACTCTCTAATATCACCATAAAGATTATAAAGATACCTATTTTTCAGACATGTCAGTCTGCCCCACTCATCTACAATAATAATTCAACACCCAAAAACTAATGCAAGATCATTAAGAAAACACACCAGAAAAAAGTGCTAAATTTATCCTCATAAATGGCAAGAAACTTAAAATAAAACATAGATTTCTGGAAGCTCCAGGGCAGAACAATGATGTGCAAATTTAGAACTGCTACAAAGAAAAAGATTTTACATAAGATTTCCATAATTTTAAGACAGTTTCTTGATTTTCCACCTGGCCCTCAGCATCATGAGTAATTCTATAACTATTTAAATCTATATTTGAAATCACAAACACCTAAATCCAAGTTCCATTTTTACTACACAGTACTAAGGGTTTTCATTATGTGGTATCTGCAAATATCATCTGTTCTGTTCCACTCACCTCAGAATCACAGCTGCTAAAACTAACAACGGCAGAATTTTTATCCACATCCAGCAGGTCTATGGGGACATCACTCTGCAGAACACAGGAAGAAGGAAAAAATAAAGAGCTTAAGTTCCTGAGGAGCTTCTAATGCATTTATCCTCTAACTGTCATTCATCTGTTTAATCAGGGAGAGGCAATGATTGCTTCATCCAAGAGGTAAAAGCTTAACAGACATGCAGCTTACTACTTAATCCTGGAGGAACACGAGGGTCTTGCTCTTATTTTCTTAAAGAATCCTGAACTCTTGTGGGGGGGTGCCTTACAGTGTAAGGTGTGTAAATACCTTTCAGACAAGAAAGGTAGATTAAACAACTTCATTCATTCCTCATTTGGCTCTGGAAACATCAGATACTACAGAGCTGCAAATCAGCTGTAGCTTAGCACTTTTCTGTAACATTCTAAATAAAAGCAAGATTTTTATTAACAAGTTAAAAATAAAATCCTACAGTAGCTCTCTCCCGTTTCTTAAAAGCAAACTCACCAATTCCTCCTTCTCACATTTTTCTCTTCAAGCTCTCTCAAAAGAAGGCAATTCAGTACCACAGCACTTTCTGACTACCAAAGATAACATTAATTTCAGCTGATGCAGTAGGAGGAATAATTAATTAAGGTTGGTCTACTGAGCAGGAGCATTTATCCCCAGTTGCACACAAATCAGATGCTCTTCCACACTTAAAAGTGCACAGGTGGCCCATAGCATTCTAAAATTAATTTTCCATTACAGAGGGTACTTAACTGGAGTGAGAATCTGCACCTCATTTAACATTTAACTAGTTTTTAAATAAGGTGTGAAAAAGCAAACACGAAGCTACAAAGAAACCTTCCAGTACAGGGGACATTTTAGTCTATTCTGGAGATGCAATGTCGCTCTCCTCAAGAAGAGTTTTAAATTGTATTTGTTCCCTAAAAAACACTGAGAGAATTAACAATTGCAACACTCAACACTTCCACTCCCTATTATCACAATTCACACATAATAAAAAGCACCTACTTAAGATACTGTAACTTGGCTTTTTTAACTAGAAAGTCTGAGTGGTTATTTTTACACATCAAGCCCCACTCACCTGCACTAGGACGTTATCTATAGCTGTCTGCACCTCCAAGATGAGGCTGTAGCTTGCATCATCCTTGTTTAAAGTGAACTTCTCATTCACACTGAAGGCAGGCACTGAGGAAACAGCAGTGCTGGACTGAGAGGACTGCTGGTATTTTTCTCTTTCCTGAAGCACTTTCATCTGCAAGTGTTCCAATTCACTCCTAGAAAAAGGAAAACACTTGTGATGTCTCTTAAAAAAAAAAAGCAAAGTGTTACCCTAAAAATTAAGCGGATGAAGCTTGCAAGGCAATTTATCTCCTGTCCCCAATTTTCCAGCCATAAGTGACTGTTGACTTCCACATACTGAAGATAAAACAAGCTGTATCACAAGGACATGTAGATTCTACTGTTCCTTGCCAAAAAGAGACACAGGAAAGGACACCTTTTTTCCCTTCAAGAGTACAATGCATTTCGAACAATATGCTATTTTCCTGCTAGCATTTAGAAGCTACAAAGCAGCATGGAAGAAGGGAATCTTATCTTGCTGATACTGAGGAAGAAGGCATTAGGACATCATCATGTGAAGGCAAGATAGAAAGAGACTGTGAAATGAGGCTGCTATTCATTTCTACTTTGAAAAGGCTTGATTCTGCTTGTGGGCATATTAATGACACAGAAAATCTAGGGAGATAGGAAGGAAAGATGGCATTTCAGCTTTTAACACTTCAATTCTTCCATTTAAATTTCTTTCTAGTGCAATTACCTTAAGGATGAAATCTTGTTCTGCATTTCTTGACTTAATTTTAGTTCTTCACCTGATCCACCTTCTCTATGGACAGGTTCTGTAGTCAGTCCTGTCAGCCAGCCTAAACCAATATATGAAGTTTATATTCCTTATAAGCTAAACAGAAAAGTCCTCACTCAGCTTTTGTATGTGTGGAGCTATGTTTGTTCCAGATACTGGGCAGAGAGAATCAAGACTTTTAATTTAATCCTTTCTTTGGAGGATTAATCCAGACACTGAGAATGAAACCCATAGAAAACCATTCTTAAATTGGAAAACATTACTTATTACTCTTTTTCATTAAGTACTTTGAGCAATAAATCCCCCTGTGGAAGTTTTTAACTGAGCACTCGATTTTTTCCCACCTCTGTATTTTCTGACAAAACGTTGAATAATTGTCAGTACTACAGCTGGAAACAGAACAAAAGCTGTGCAATGAGTTTACAGGGAACTACAGTCTGCACAGTGGGCTCAGAGATTGAATATTGCTGGTTGAAGTGAAAAAAGCTATCTTATGGCTCACTAAATTACATTTGTTTATAAAAATAAATACTAATTGATTATATTCTGACACCTCAGGCACAATATGCAGACTTGAATGGGTGTTGATAGCTCTAATTACCTGCCAAAATCAGCCTAAAGCACATCCCACCAGAGTTTACCTTTGAAAACCCACAGGTGATCACGGGCTTTTATTTCTTCCTCTCTTCTATGACTCAGGGATCTTTACAACATTCCCACTAGAAGAAGCCCCAGAGGACTCTGGCCACATCATACCAAAACAAATCATAGGAGGTCAGGTATAAAAGTCTTTTGATCACACAAAGACTATTTCAAAAGGGGTACTTGGAACACCATTACTTCTCAATAATTGACTCAGAATTGTATTTTGCCAAATTACATGATTCTGAATAGAAGAAGTTTCAATAGGTTAAATTTTAGCCCTGAAGGTAACCAAAGACACAGAATTAGCAGTATTTTAGCCCCCAGCAGTGGAGATATACAGCATGTTTACGATCTCTGTGACAGTCAGGCCAGTATCTCAGATCCTACAGAGGAGCTGCTGAGATGCCTCATGTTGGGGAGCTTTATTCTATACTGAAAGCAAAATCAATCCCATTTAAAGCCCTGTGAAGCTGAAAAGGAAGGAAATTATGTAAAAGACAAAAAAAAGCCCCAAACTATGCATGTCTATCAATATTTTTAATTAAAAAGTTATCAATAGTTCCTTTAGATGTACCATAGTCATTATTTCATCACAGGCAAGAGTCTAGACCAAAAAAATAGCCAATCATTGTGTTACACAGCAGAATACATAATAAATATCTTACAATATAAAAAACATAATTTAAGTGTAGGAAACTTTTTATAAGTATAAATATGAAATTAGAAGTGATCTTTTCAAGAAAACATTGTTCTGGTTCCAGATTTGAGCTGGACTGACAACATAATCTGCCTCATTTTATCACATCACCCTGCATGGAATTTATTGAGTAGATAATATGAAGCTTACCTGAGTATGTGGCTGCCAAAATTTCATCATACCCATCTTTTCCTACACAGCCACCCTGGATTGATGCAATGCTCTCTGACAAAGCCTTCAAATAAACACATCCACACAAAAATAAACACAAATGAACACAGAGGGAAATATCACTGCACTCATTTTAGAAGTTAAGAGGGGGTTTTGTGGGGGTTCTAAGGGCTGTGCTCCTTCTACCTGCATCCCAAATTACCTACACAGACATACAACAGAGCTACACAAAAGCAGCTGATGACTATCACAGCTAAATCATGGTGTTTTAACAAACATACACTAATTCTACCCCACATAAAAAACGCATAAAAAAGTTAAGAAATGATTATGTAAGTTTGGAAATACAGATTATTTTTTTCATTGTTTTATTTCCAGCAGAATCTGAGGCATGTGGACTCACATAATCATGTCGAAGGACAGGATCATCTGCACTCTCAAAGGTGTAGATTTCTATCATCCCATCATCTCGTCCAACAAGCAACTCCTTAACTCCATCTCCCAGAATGTCAAAACTATCAAGACACAAGACACCTGATGAAGAAGAAAACAAAGCTGTTTGCTTCAGCTTTATTTGTTTATGACACAATAGTACACAGGCCACACTCACTTAAATGGAAAGAGACTTCTGGTCAGCTTTTAAGGTGTAATTAAAGGTATTTCTAGAGGGCTGAAGCCCCTCAGCTGTGCCTCGGGTTGAAGGTTGTACAGTAGGTTCTACAGCAACAAATCCCAAATAAAATCCACTGAACAGTCACCCCTTCTGATGTTCTGATCAGTTACTTTTGAGGGGTTTAACCCTCCCACAAAAAATTAACTATTTGTCTACCCACACCACTGTAACTTTGCCAGCTGAAGAAGCAAGCAGTCCTTGTTTCCTGTAGCTGCTGGTAAACGGAACGGGAATTCTGGCTAAGGTGACAAAGAGGGTTGTGACGGTGCCAGGCCTGGGCTAAGTACTGCTGCTTATCATGTGCTCACTACTACACATGGAGGCAGCCTGTGACAACTAATCATCTCTGGACAGAAAGAGAGTTAAGGGTCTGGGAGAAGGAAGAAGCACAGGGAGCTTGTAAAACAATTAACATGAAAATCAAAACGGAATTTAACTTTTATGACTCCTTCATATTTCATATGAAGAGTAAGGACATATTAGAAAGCACGAAATGAAACAACTGTGGGAACAAAAGCATAGTAAAGTACTGGAAACAAAATGAGCACAAGACCCAAAGGAAGACAAACTGATTGTAAGAAAATCAGAAGAATGAAAGAGACCTTAGTCATATTAATATCACATACAGACATAATCACAATATGTCTCCAAAGTATCTAAAAATAAGATCTCTTAATTATTCTACTTATAATAAAGCCTCAGATATGCTGGAAAGCTAAAGACAGAGCTTGAGACACATACCTCCTCTCTTTTTTTCATTTCCCAGTTCCCACTTGGGTACAGGCTTGGAACCAGTAATCTGGATAAGACCCAGTTTACCATCAGAAGTTCCATATACAACTTCCTCCCCAGAATCACCTAAACATAGAAACTGAATTTAGAATTGACAAAATCAAGTACACCAATTTAAAAAATGTTACACTCTCCAGCCCAAGGGAAAAGACTAAATTAGTGTTGAGTAACAGAACTGTCAGGCTTCAAAACCAAGCACATGAACATTGCATCATTATCCTGGGCATGACTGTACCCCTGCACTGGAATTCTCCCTAAAAAAAGCATTCGGAATCTCACACTTTACATTTCAGCAAAGGTAGGTTATTCAATTGTCCTTTACAGAAGAGAAACAAGAGAGATCTCTTCAGAAAACACATCCAGTGGTCAAGGTTGTGCCAAAACTTCAGGAATTAAGAACTGCTTTTCCAAACCACACAACCTGACTGAAACTAAATTAAGCACCAGATTAACACACTAAAGAGATTTCTGTGAGGTTAGGACAGATTAACAAGAAGGATGACCAAACTATTTTAAGCTTCATCCTTCCAGTTCTTAGTTTATGTTGGGTCCTCTCAATATTCCCAGCCATCCATGGACTCCAGTTGTGGAATTCCATGTGTAAGAGAAACCCCAACCCCCAAATTTTGACAAGTCCCCCAAAAGTCCAGTTTGTATTTGCACAATGAGACCGCTTTATACACACCTATCACTAGTCTTCTGCAAGGTTTTCAGTTAACTGTGAATATGATTTACAACTGTCTAAAACAGTTGTGTGTGTGTTTATTTGTGTGTAAGAAATGACTTGACATAATTTTCTCCTGCATTTTTAACATCATCTTAAAAATAAGACAGAATAATCCATGAATACATGCAACAAAAACCTTAAAAATGTAGTCAAACAATGCTAATTATGTTTGTAATCAAAATCTTGTTACCCCCATTCCCGTTGCCCAGAGCAAGAACAGTAGGTGGCCCAGGAACTTCTACTTCGTACATTAAATCAGATCCCTAAAGACAAGGAAAACTATCTTGAATGAGTTTGTTAAAAAAAACCAAAATCAAAACACAATCAAAACAAACAAAAAAAAAGAGAACAACCCCAAAACACCAACCACAAAGCAAACCAAAACCCCACAAGGACAAAATTGTTATGGATCACAGTAACATAAGATTCACTTTCACAAACTCCCAATACCTATGAGAGAACCATTTCTAAGCCAAAACAAGGTGAAAACATAAACGTATGACTATCAAAATGTTATTATTAAAAACAATCCATGAATTTGGCAAATCAGTTTATTAAACCACTTAACATCACTCAGACTTGTCCCAACAGTAATTTGTGAGAGCAAGAACTTCCAAACTGATAAAGACTTAAGGAAATTAAATGTTTATGTGAGCACTTGGAATTAGAAGGGACCAATTTGTCACCTACTTCCCCCCTGAATTTCAAAGCCTATTTGTAATTGCTTTATTAATCCTCAGGCAGCAAGTTCATGATTCTCCTTTAAAACAAAAGGAATCGGAGACAGCAACACTGTCAGGTAAGGCACAACACACCTCTCCTTGTGCTGATAATGCTGATTCCCTCAAGGATTAGTCCACTTCTCTAGCACCAACACACAGAACATAAAGGAAGCAAGTGTTTTAACCTGTAAAACCCTGAGGACTCTGTCCTGGCAGGCCAGCACTGGTGTAATGCAGCTCACTTTGTCTACAGGCAGGCAGAGAACATCATTGATTCTATCTCCTGATAGGAAGTAGTGCTGGTCCTTGCAGTCACAGTAATGGCTGAAGATGTAGCTGGCACAGAGGAAGAGATCTGCTCCTGAAATGTGCCTGAGGGAAAGAAAACACTTCCTGTAGCATCTTCCCACCACAGCTGCAGTGGGAGTCTTTTAGCCTCACTCTATGTGTGCAGCTTCAAGGGATTTTGGGGCCCTGCAAACTGTTCCAGCTTTAAAAGTTCCTCATAAATGCTGAAGCCACATGATTTCTACAGCTCTCAAATTTCTGTTTTGTCTTCAGGTAAATTTCTAAAAATACCTTTGCAGAAGTTTTGTTATTATATTTTTTTATTACATTAATTCTCCTCAAGCTGATTTAACTATGGCAGCATCATGCAATACCACCTAAAAAGAAAAACAACAAGCCCCTCTGAACTGCCTAAACATCACCATGATATTCCAAGTTTGTTCCTGTGTGTCAGGGCACAAGCTAAAGCTGGACTGGCACACAGTGTTACCTACAAGCACCCAATACAGTAACAAATAATTTAGTAAAATCATAAATTAACAATCTGCTGTGAAAAACTGCAACACATCATACATACATGGCTTTGATGCTTTCAGTAAGGTTCGTTTCAAAGGACAGAAACTGCTTCCCTCTTTTTGTGAAACCTTTAACTTCTGATCCAATAGCCACAAAAATCTTCTCTTGTGGTGTGTTAAGAGCTCCCCCCAGCTCCAGCCTTTCAATTTTTGGGCCTGGAAGTGTCTTGAACACCGGCTGCAAACAGAAAAGCAACTTCCATCATTACAATATTGTATTTATGGCAATCTTTTAACATAACAAGTAACAAATTTGCTTTACAATTTCTGGAAAAACTAATTTGTCAGAATCCACAAGGTGATTTAATGAATCTCTGCAGGCTTTTGTCCCATTGCAGTAACCGAGTATTTGTACAGGGTCCAGCCCAATTTATCTGCAGAGCAAAAGGTGTGGATTGGCTTTTTTTGGTGATGATCCACCTCAGTGTGACTCGAAAACTGTGGATGTGCTTGACCAGGCATGAAATCATCACACCCCCATCACAGGCAGGGATCAGTCCCCAGCTCCACAGAGACACTTTCCACAGGTTCCTGAATTCTCACGTCAACAGAAATGGGCTTTCAAAGTTCACTGGGAAGAAGAGTTCGAAAATAAAACTTTAAATGGATTATTTCCACTTACCACAGCTTCCCCCTTCTTTATGGCAAAGCAGGTAACGACCCCATCCTGATCTCCAACCACCACCTTCAGAAGTACAATACATTGTTATTTTTTATAAAAAATATTAAGTATTTTATTAAATACTTATTGATTTTATTTATTAATATTTTAATACTAATACTTTCCCCTCGNTATTATTATTATTATTATTAATCTCTCATCTCAACCTCCCCCGTTCTCAGCTCAAGGCCTTTTCCTCCAGCCTTAAATCCTACTGAAACAAAACCAGACAGACTCCCGGTTTCAGCAATGCTTCACTGATGCCGGAGTCTTTCCAAATACAATTTCAGGGGGCTTTTTTATCTTTTTTTTTTTCCCTCGCGAAAAAGTTTTTCAACCGCGGGGTTCTGCATCCCTTCCCTAAGGAAACCCCGGGAGCCGATTAAGGACATCATCAGCTCGTTCTCCCTGTACCTTCTGCGTGGCCTTTTTCCCCGAGGCAGGCAGGAGCCTCATAGTCTTCTGTGCTGTGACTCCCACCTGTGGGAAGAGACATTCCCGAGGGAGCACGGCCGGGATCAATCAGGACGCGCCCCTCGCAGGCCCCGCTGCTCCTCTCCCCCGCCTCGCCAGCCGGGCCCGCCCTCCCCCGCGGTGCTGACCGCTGCCGGGGCCGTGCCCGTGCCCATCCCGACCCCACCTGCAGGTAATCCAGCCGTGCCAGGCTCGGCTCCATAGCTCCACCGGGAAGCGCCGGCTCCTTCCCAGGAGCGGCCGCTCCGCCACCGCGGCAACGCCGCCGCCAGCCGCCCTCCCATTGGCTGGGAGCGCCGGTGGGGGCGGGGGCAGGCGGGCGCTGCCATTGGCCAAGAAGCGCTAGAGTGGGCGGGGCGAGCCCTCAGGGGGCGGGGCAGGGAGAGGATTCCCTGGGGATTGTCCAGGTGTGGATTCTCTGAACCCGCGGGGGGATCGGGACAGCGGGAGTGTTTTGTTTCAACGGGGAAGCATCGGAGGTGGTGCAGAATGAGGGCCCTGCGCGGGGATTTAAAAGAAAAACCCCAAAACCGGTTCTAGCGCGGAAAGACGAGCTTTGGGCCGAGCTCAGGCGAGCTCCAGATTTCGGGGTTTTTCCTTAAAAAAAAGTCTAGTCCTTAACTCTCCTGAGTATACGGATGGTGTTCCTCACAATGAACACTTGCACTTACCTGATTTTCATTACCTCGGTGGGTTCTGGGTTTACACGCGTCCCTAACACGGCTAATAAAGCACAAATATCTCAAGTCATCCTCCACTCATCTCTAGTTGGTTTATTGTATGATGAAAAATCCTATTTGTACCTTGGTCGCTTGCAAGGGACAGAGTACTATGCTGCATCTGTTAATTTGTTTGTTTGGTTGGTTGTTTTTTTCCTTGCAAATTTAGTGCTAAGAGTTCTCCACATGTTGTCACAAACCTGTTAAAATATCAGCAATCGATACCATTATACCTTTTTAATGCATAAATGCAAAAAAAAAAGTTATGATAGTTCTTGCTTTTAGACAATTAAAATGAAGAGAGCAATCTTTTTGTGGTGAGTTAATAAAATTTCCTAAGACTAAATTCCAGAGAAGCTGTACATAAAGTTATTTAGTGCTAAAAATCTACAATACATTTTTTTTTCAAGTATAAGATACTGAAATATTATTGCCAATAAATAGTTGTGCTGTAGTCAAAGCCACGGTTCCTTTGTTGAATCATTCACATCTCAACATATTAGGGTTTAGTTTCTCACTGAGTTTATGTATTAAAATTGCCAACTCTTCAGTTGCTTGGGATTTATCCTCCAAAAGTTCGTAGCGAAGGCTGGAGATGTCCTGTTTGATTTCCTTCAATTCACCTGGATTAATGGAAAGAAACACTTGTTAGCCCAGCTAAATATTCACTCCAGTTTAACAATGCTCTTCTGTTAAATCACACCAGGGACTATTTCAGATCATTATCCCAAAATGTTCATGAGAGCAGGTACGGAATGGGGCAGGATGCTTTACCTCCTCTTCATTCTCAGTGAGATGGGAATGTTTCCCCACCCCTAAGGAGGCAGCAGAGGTATTTTATACACAACATCAGAGATTCACAAAGTGCTGTACAAAGGTTAATGAATTAATCACAGCAACACTGCTGAACAGCTGGTAAATATTAGTACCCCCTTTTTAGAGAGAAAAGGCAAAGATTATTCTTTTTTCTGAAGGGATGTGCCAAGATCACACAGGAAAAGTGTGGCAGAGCTGGCAGTGAAACTCACAGCTTCTGAGTATCTCTCCTCTTCCTTACCAACATCCTTGGAATTAGAAAAAGTCAACCAATTTAAAACTGTGTTACAACTGGACACAAATATAAAAGACACATTTAAATAAAGACAACTGTCAAGGCCAGGCTCCTAACAACAGCATGTTTTCCATCAGGGGATATTCAGTTCAAGAGCAGTAGCTTTTTAAAACACTCCAGTACTGTTCTTCCAGCAAGTGGGAGGCATGTGAATTCTTACACAGTATCTGCCCCAGAGGAAATGGTTTGTCTTGTATGAAATAAAAGACTGTAGGCCCACGTTTCATTCCTGGAAGGTTGGAGGAAGGAGGACAGCAGTTTTCATAACCTCATCTCAGTGGGATTTGGGGTGTGCCCAGAACACATTCCCCTCACAACTCCCAGGGGAGTTCTGCACTGTCACCAGACACCAGGCTCAGATCCATCTTTTCTCAAAAGGTCCCACACTAAGACAGTGGTTACAGGTGTCATTCTGCCCACCATGCAGCTGACAGTGGAGCTTTGTTTAACGAGTAATGGGTGATTATTCCTCACAGCTTTATAAAGGAAGGCAAGACAAGCAGTTCGCGGTGTCAGGTGGTAAATTGTGTGTTCAGATGAATGAAACAGAAAGAAGATGTCCTGCAGCTCTGACTCAAAGTGTGAATACAGTTATTGGCTTCCTCACAAATGTCCTCTGTGGCTGTGCTCTCATTTCCTATCTGTAAAATGAGGCACATAATATTTCTCACTTTTACTACTTTTGTCCTACTTTTCCATTTTCTGATGTCTCAGACAAACTTCCACTACACCATCTGATCTCCAGTGTGTGTGAAGTGGAAATAATCCCTCTTTTCTACTCAAAACCTCCATGGATCACTGTAATACCGATTCCTAATAGATGACCAAAAATGTCCCTGAGTGTTGCAGAGGGAGTCTCTTTCTTACCTTCATTCACTTCATCATTTTCTTTGTCCACTTGTGCTTTCAGAACGTAACGTTTTATCAGTCTCTTCATTATTTGCTGCCAGATTCAAACAGTTATATAATCAGGTGAGCATATATAATTAAACACTATTCATTTTTCTTGCTTAACTATGTCTGTCAAGTGAAAGAAGGAACAGCCCCAGACCAAGCAGTTTTATGTGTTTTAACTGGTGGGACATCAACCTACTCAGCTTTCACATTCCTTCCCCAGAAACTAGTTTCAAATGTTTGCTTCTCACACTTTCCCAACTGGGACAAAGTAAAAAAATTAATTATTGTATAGGCCAGTTTTGAAATGCTTCAAATAATGGGGTTTGAATGAGAACTGTCTTTTTTTTTTCCAGTGGCTTCAAAGACTGTGATTTTTACAGGAGGTTTTCTTTATCTGATGAAGGAAAAATATACTTGAAACATCAAATTCTTCTGTTCCACTCTCACAGTTCTGTTACTTCAAACAGTGATCACTGTATGCACTTACCTGATAACGTGTGGGCTGATTGAGAATGCTGTTGAAACTGTGTGATTCAAAAACTCTGGAGTTCGACTGAGTGAAAAGGTTTAACTAGAAAGAAATAAGACCAAATTAAAATACATTGTGGAACTCACAGTTAGAATTCAGCTCCATTAGTACTTTTATTTCTTTAGATATGTTGGGGATATTTCCATAGTCAGTGTATCAGAAAATTGTTTTGAAAACAAATACGTGGCCTTGAATTTGGTTTGGATTTTTTGTTTGTTTATTTTTTAAACAATGATAATTTTAAGAAATAATGATTTTGGACACAGGAAAGAGTGGACAGAGCAAGGAGACACCCTCTAAAACTGCTTTAGCAAAGAGCTGTTGTGGATCAGCACTCTTGAGCACACTTTTCACTACAAATACAAGTGAGAAAGCAATTCTGCTTAGTTGAAAGGCATTTTCCAAAGAACCTTTTTCAGGAGCAGGACTATGTTTTTTAAAATGGTCCTTGTTCAAGGCTCATAAAGCCACCTGATCCCAAATAATTTAAGGATTTCATAGCAGTGGGCTAGAAACAGAAGAGAAAATGGAGCCACCTTAGCTTTGTGACCAGTACTGAAGGTATGTTAGTACCAAATCAGGGACTTGACTCTCCTCTCAGATACACTGGTGAGAGGGAAGTAAACAAGGTGTGTCCATAGAGGATTCAACCCCCTGGTCTGCATCTGTCACTAATTTTCTGTGTGGCCAATTCAAAGTCACCAAATCAGTGACGTTTCTGTTAATTTAGAGTAAAGTGAATACAAATTATTTTCCAAGTATTGCTTTCAGTCTTTGCAGTACACAGGGCCTCAAATCCATCTTAAAAAATAAACAAACTCACATGTGTCCTCTTAAACCCATCTGTGCCCCACTTTGCCATCAATACAACGAGGAATTATCCAATTCTCACAAGGCCCTCATGACACTGCATTCCATTAATATTTGTAAAGAACATTTAGATTCCCAAATTTAGAATGTCATGGAAATGCTGAAGATTATGACCAATCCTGCCTCTTTCCAGTTGTCTTCTGCTGGGAACGAGGTTTGACAGCAGGAAGTGAATTGTCATCCTGACCACACTTTTCCTTTCACTAGAACAGGAAAAGGATGAAGTTTTCTCTCCTTAATCCTCCCTCCTTCTTTTACCCTGAGCTAAAATTTTTTCTAATGAAGGCTTAAAGCATCTTGATTCAACATTCAAGTAACTGCTTGTGGGAATTATTTGTGTCTTGGAATACTCAGTAATTTTTGTTTTAACTGTGTTTTTCTAGTCATTAGATCTTGTTGTCCTAATAAAATTTATAGCTGTTTTTCATTTTATGCAGTATGTTTAGGCAGTCTTAAATAGAGATCTGTTAACAGAAATAATTAATTACTGTATAAGCATCAGAAGCACAGATTATAGCCTAAAATTTGAAAGAAAAGCAAAATTCTGGAATGGACACACAATTCTTCACTACAATGAAAAGATCTCAGAACCTACCCTAGATTTGGAATTTCCCATTCCCATCTCGATGTCCTTCTGTAGTCGTCTCCTCCTGCACTTAGAAAAGTTAATGATCCTCATGATGAAATAGAAAAAAGACTTGGGGCTTGGTACAAGACTGAATGGTGGAGGTAATGTTTTTCCATCATCAAAATAAGATAACCAAAGTTTAGAACGGGCAAACTTCCACTCCACATCACTGTCATCCTGTGTTAAGACACAAAAAGGGGTATGTGCTTGGCTTTTATGAAATGCAAAACTTACCTCAAATTAAAAGTTCTTTTAAATATTGTGAATATTTTAAATATTTACACACAGTGTTATTTGTTTGCTCATAAGATTTCCAGTAACACTAATTCGTAAGACTTCTGCAAAAATGCAACCACAAATGAGTCTATTTGAACCAAATTTCACTTGTCTTTTTATGGCAATATTTCATTGATAATACTCAGCTCAATCATGTGAAGCATTTAAACAAACATTATTTTTGCACTGAGTGAAAGCCAACATATAAACTCCTTGCTATTTAAAGTGGAACTTTCAGTGGGGTTTAAAGTCTTGTTTTTCTTATTTAAGTGGTCACATGAGTTTAGTGTTGGAAGTATTAGATTCAAGGCAGACATGGCTTAAAATGGTCTTTACGAGACCACGAAGAGTGACTTTGATTTGCAACAGAGAACAGAAAATACAAACTTTGCTGTCGTGAAGAAACTGTATTAAACACTGACAAACTTATTTTGTCCTAATCCATCCTTACTGAAGTATACCAAGGCTGAACCTGGATTATTCCAAGGATAAAAACTTGATTTTCTCCTGCTGAATTCCCTGACATTTCCCAGAGCTCACTGAAAATACTGGAAATGACATATCCATTTGTACACTGTGTCTGAGATATTCCTTTTTCCTGTTTGTGTGGGTGTGTGCCTGCATCTATGTGAATGTAGTACTCTTTGAACTCATGATCTGGAAAGCTGGCACTATAAATATACTTTTACTTTCATTTCAGCAACCTGAGATTTATTTTTTAAACCCAAGTACCCTCACTACTTTAAATTTTCTAGTTTGTTTTTTTTTAATTGGAGTTGGATGCTGAAGATACTAAGCAATTAATGATATTTCAAATATT